>JAJPUD010001086.1:157090-202738 GCA_023553655.1 Myrmecobius fasciatus | reverse complement strand
TCCTCTTCTGTTAACCTGGGCAATCTATATTTTTGTAGATATTCCTCGATTTCATTTAGATGATCAAACTTACTGGCATAAAGTTGGGCAAAGTAACTCCTAAGTATTGCTGTAATTTCCTCTTCATTGGAGGAAAGTTCTCCCTTATCATTTTTGAGACTAATAATTTGATTTTCCTCTTTCCTTTTTCTAATCAAATTAACTAAAGGCTTATCTATTTTGTTGGTTTTTTCATAAAACCAACTCTTAGTTTTATTTATTAATTCAATAGTTTTCTTATTTTCAATTTTATTAATTTCTCCTTTTATTTTTAGAATTTCCAATTTGGTATTTAATTGAGGGTTTTTAATTTGTTCTTTTTCTAGTTTTTTTTTTAAATAATAAGCCCAATTCGTTGATCTTTTCTTTCTCTATTTTATGCAAGTAAGCATCTAGAGATATAAAATTGCCCCTTATAACCTCTTTGGCCATATCCCACAAATTTTGGTATGTTGTCTCCCTATTGTCATTCTCCTGGATGAAATTATTGATTGTGTCTATGATTTGCTCTTTCACCCATTCATTCTTCAGGATTAGATTATTTACTTTACAGTTAACTTTTGGTCTATTTTCTCCAGGCCTTATATTTCATGTAATTTTTATTGCATCATGATCTGAAAAAGATGCATTTACTATTTCTGCCTTTCCGCATTTGATTTTGAGGTTTTTATGCCCTAACACATGGAAAATTTATGTATAAGTTCCATGGACTGCTGAGAAAAAAGTAAACTCCCTACTGTCTCCATGCAATTTTCTCCATAGATCTGTCATACCTAACTTTTCTAACAATTGGTTTATCTCCCTAGTTTCTTTTTTGTTTATTTTGTGGTTTGACTTATCTAATTCTGAGAGAGCAAGGTTGAGATCCCCCACTAGTATAGTTTGGCTGTCTATTTCTTCTTGCATCTCTCTTAATTTCTCCCCTAGGAATTTGGATGTTATTGCACTTGGTGCATATATATTTAGTATTGATATTGCTACATTATCTATGGTACCCTTTAAGAAAATATAGTTTCCTTCCTTATCTCTTTTGATTAGATCTATCTTGGCTTTTACTTGATCTGAGATAAGGATTGATACCCCTGGTTCTTTTTTTTTTTTTTTGTTCACCTGAAGCATAATAGATTCTGCTCTAGCCTTTTACCTTCATCCTATATGTGTCACTGTTTTAGATGTGTTTCTTGTAGACAACATATTGTGGGATTCTGGTTTTTAAACTAGTCTGCTATCTGCTTCCGCTTTATGGGAGAGTTCATCCCATTCCCATTCACAGAATAATTCTTTATTTCCTGCCATCTTATTTACCCAAGTTATGTTTTCCCCTTTTCTTTCCCCTTTCTCCCTTCCCCCCTCCTCAGTACTTTGCTTTTGATGACCCCCTCCCCCAAACAATCCACTACCCTTTAGATCCCCTCCCCCTGTTTCACTCCTTTCCCCTGATTCTTCTATTTTCCCTTCTATTAGTTTATCCCTTTTTTTTCCTCCTTTCCCTCCCACTTCCCTCTAGCAACAGACAGGTTTCTATGTGAAATCAAGTGTCTGATAAACACTTTTAGAGCCCAACCTGATGAGAGTAAGATTTACACAATGCTCATCTCTCTCCCCTCTTTCTCTCAATTATATTAGGTTTTCTTTGCCTCTTCAAGAGATTTTACCTTGTTTTTACCTCCTTTTTTTAGGTCTTATTTTACCACTTTTTCCCTCTTTTCCCCAGTATGACAACCTTTCCCCCTCTAGTTTTCTTTTTCATATTATCAAAGTAATATCTAGTTAATTATACTCCCAAACTTTAAGTATCCCCATAGTATAAATAAAGTTCTCACGAGTCCTTTCCTTTTACCTTTTTATGCTTCTCTTGACTTCTGTGTTTGGAGATCAATTTTTTTGTTCAGATCTGGTCTTTCCATTAGAAATAGGTGAAATTCACCTATATCATGGAATGACCATCTTCTTCCCTGGAGGATTATGCTCATTCTAGCTGGATAGGTTATTCTTGGCTGTAATCCAAGTTCCTTTGCCCTTTGGAATATCTGGTTCCAGGCCCTTTGATCCTTCAATGTGGAGGCTGACAGTTAGTGTGTGATTCTAATTATTGATCCTCGGTATTTGAATTGTTTCTTTCTGGCTGCTAGCAGAATCTTTTCCTTGGTGCAATAGTCCTGAAATTTAGCCATGATATTCCTTGGGGTTTTAATTTGGGGGTCTCTTTCAGGAGGTGATGGTGAATTCTTTCAATGGTGACTTTGCCTTCTGATTCTACAATCTCAGGGCAGTTTTCTTTCAGGATTTCCTGGAAGATAGTGTTTAGATTCTTTTTTTTTTTCATCATTACTTTCAGGAAGTCCAATAATCCTTAGATTGTCTCTCCTAGATCTATTTTCCAAGTCAGTTGTTTTTCCTAGGAGATATTTCATATTTTCTTCTAATTTTTCATCTTTTTGTTTTTGTTTGACTGATTCTTGAAGTCTTATTGAGTCATTCACTTGCATTTGTTCAATTCTTATTTTTAAAGTGTTGTTTTCTTCAGTTAACTTTTAAAGCTCCTTTTGTAACTGGCTAATTTGTTCATTGCAATCTTTTTCCACTTCACTAATTTTATTTTTCAATAAATTGGTGTTTTTATCAGATCTCTTTTGGAGGGCTTCTTGCACTTATTTCAGTTTATTTTCCCATTTATCCTCCAGCTCTCTTTTGAGATTTTATATGCAATCTTCCAGAAAGGCCTTTTGAAAAGGGGAACAGTGATGGTCCTTAATAACTTCCTCTTGAGTTTTGTCTAAAGGAACCTCAGGATCTGGGGTCAGCCCTTCTTTCTCTCGATAAAAGCTGTCTATGTTGAGAGCTCTCTTTTGCTTCTTTATTTTTTTTAAGACAGCGTGGATGTCTCTTTAAGGCTTGGAAAACCGTGGCTGAAGTTCTTTGCCCTGGGGCACTTTGGCAAGTTAATTTAAGGTGCTGGGCCAGTGGGGGCTAGGACTAAGTCTGAATTACTCCTTAAACAAGGCAAGTCTGCTGGAACACCTGCCCCCAATCTGGGCAGAGTGTCCCGAGTGCCTCAGATAAATTCCAGGTGTTTAGAGTTTGAGGTTGGAGTTTCTGCCACAATGAGCTGAGTCCCACCCTCATTTCTGGCCTTCCCGGAGTCCACTGTTTATCCCTCTGTCTGAGTTAAACAAACCTGATATGAAGTTCTTCAGAGATATCTGCAAGCAGTGTCCAAGTATTTCTGAATTCGTTGACTTGAAGATCAGTTCAGAGGCTTATTTTATTGTTGATTTGAGAGAAGATCGGAGGAGGACACAGAGAGTCACATTTTCACTCCACCATCTTGGCTCCCCCCCCCAGGTCTCCTCAATTTTATTTTTTAAAGAATTGTTTTCTTCAGTCAATTTTTGTGCTTCATTTTCCAAGCTGTTGACTTTCCCCCCCATAATTCTTATGTATAATTCTAATTTTTCTTCCAATTTTTTTTCTGTCTCTCTTACCCAATTTAAAAATCCTTTTTGAACTCTTCTTTTTGTGCTTGAGATCAACTCATATTCCCCTTTGAGGCTTTACATGTAGGTATTTTGACATCGTAGTCTTTTTCTGAATTTGTATTTTGCTCTTTCCTATTACTATAGTAACTTTTATAGTCAGGGATTTTTTTGGAGTTTTGCTCATTTTAAAAACTTGAGTTATACTCCTAGGACACTGTCCAAAGTTAAGTGAGACAGATCTTTCCTCAAGTCCTTCTAAGTTATATTAGACTGGAAAATTGTTTCACTTCATCTTTTTGGTCTTTCTGTCACTTTAGAACCCATTTAGAGAAATGTTCTTTTTGAGAAAACTGGGGAGTACTCAGGAAACTTCCTGGCTTCTTTATACCATCATGGCTCTCCTTTAATGTTATATTTTTAAAGGAATCTTCAATTATTTTAGAATATAAGTAGAAAGGACCTCGTTGAAAAAAGTTCATATAGAGACAGTTGGCATTGAAAAATCAAAAAATTGTTAAAAAATAATAAATCAAAAGAATTTATTTACCATTTGCTTTATATGAGAAACTGTGCTAGGCTCTAGGAATACCAGTACAAAGAATGCTAAATGTATTCAGAATAAATATAAAATAGATATAATGTGTGGCAGGGACTGAGAAAGTCTTTGGTTTAAAGGTGGTTATGTCTTGAAGAAGGGATGGTTTCTATGAGTTAAAAGTGAGAAGAGTGTACATGTGCAAAGACTTAGAGACAAAAACTGGAATGTCATATGTAAGAAATACAGAGGTCAGTTTTGCCTGATTTAAGATTGAAAGAGGAAGAGTAATGTAAAATGAAGCTGAAAAGGAGGTTGGAATTATACTAGGTGTATTAGGGAGCTGGCAAGTAAAATGGTCAGATCTGCTCTTAAGAAAAATCACTTTGGTAGCTATGAGAAAGAGGAATTGGAGTATGGTGATCCTTGAGGCATGGAGACTAAGTTGGAGGGCATTGCAAAAGTTAAGGTAGTTAAATACTACAAGCAATTATAATGAACAAAAATAAGCACACAGAGATTTTTATATTCACTACATCTTTCAGTCAATTTTGAAGTGATAAAGATACCAACTGTTGAATATTGCTTGTAAAAGTCTGTTTGGAGCTTAGGAATCTTCTTTTTGAGGATAAATTTGGTTTATGTATGGATACCTGAAAAAGGTTTTTTTTATAGAAGGAGAAGGAGGCATATAGAATAGTAGATTGTTTTCACATAATTTTAATTTTGATATTAATAATATCTGACGTTTTCCTACTCCTTTGTCGTATTCTTTTCCTTCAAAAACCTTGTATATTAATTTTTAAGAGCTCTAAAAATTAGAATTCCTCTAGCAAAGATATTTTCCATATGCATTTGCTCTGGTTTCACTACCTTTCCCATTTTCATTCTCTTTAGTCCTATTTCTTCTTTCCCTCTAAGCACATTAAGAACTGTAATATTAGTGTCTAAACATGGTAGTTTCACTATATTTGAAGAAAAAGAAAGTTTGTATTAATAAATTTTGCAAATATTTTATTTTTTTTCTGTTTGATAGTTTCTTTCCATTTTTCAGTCTTTAATATCCTTGAGATGACTTTCATTGGTTAGATGCCTTGCCAAGCTTTCTTTAAACTTGTTTTTATTTTTCACTGCTTCTCTCAGCTTTATGATATGCTGCTGCTCGTTATTTCCCATCAATCTTCTTAGGTAGATTTTACAAATGCGTTTACATTTTGGCTAGTGTTGCTTTTGGCAGGCATTTCTCTCCATCTGGAAAGTAACTCAGGTATTTGCTTGCTAAGGGTTTTGGGGGCTCTTTTGGTCTCCTTGTTGTGACAATTGATTTACACTAGTTTAAATTCCTTTAGAAAACGTTTGTAATCATTTTGGATGTCATTTCTATCATCCTATGTCATTTGTGTTGTTACTTTTATGCCCATAATAATTTTGTAAGAATGCCCTAATCATTAGAATTGCACAGATATGGGAAATTGGCATGTCTCATGATACACAATAATATCCTTTTCCTCACCACTAATTATTTGTGGCTTATTGTAAAAGGAATTCATGCTTGGTGTAAAGGGTTGGATTAAAAGACTTCCTGAGTAATTTTTAGCTCTGATATTCTTACAGAAGAATTACAGCAGTTGCTGGCTGAACATCAAATCTAAAGAATATGTTAGAGCATAGGATATTTAAAATAAAGATTTCTATTCACCTGGAATAGAACATTTGTGAATCAGAATGATACTTTGAACATAATACAAGCTACAAGAGACTATAGAACATAGAATATTATATCCTGGAGGGATCTTGAAAGATAAGATACAAAATCTTTAGAATATATCTGATCTCAATCATTAAACAATAAAAATTAAATAGCAAGAAAAACTAAATTATCTTATCCAAACCCCCTCTTTTTGTGAATGAAGAAAATAAGATTTGAGATCATTATATTGTGTACTGTTAAGAAACAGATATTTAGGTATCAAATGATTATCATTAACAATTTTTTTCTCTCTGTCTTCACATGTAGGGATATTATTTTGTATGTTGACCATAGTGCCTCATACTTCATAAAGTACTGTTGTGGTTGAATTGTGAAATTTCAGAATATATTAATTAGGACACCACAAATGCCATTTGACTTCTGGACAAAACTGACATTGTTGATTGTTCTTTTTGGGTTCTGGATTTGTTTGACTGGAAAGATTTCAGGATAGCAAAGACCCTTCTTCCTCCAAAAAAATATCTATGACTTTGATGTTGATGCCCAAAATCACCAATTTTTTTTATTCCTTATAGTATTAATATCTAGCCGTAACAGAGTGTAGTGGAAAATGGATTAAGAAACTAATAAATCTGGATTCCAGATGTATCCCTTTTAGTAATTGTTATACAATTCTTGGGAAAAACTTTTCTTTTTTTGCATTCCCTTTCTTACATCTGTAAAAGGAAAAGATTAGGCTACATAATTTCCAAGATCCTTCCCTTTTCTATACATACTATGGTTCTGTGGTGCAGGTTCTTGTTAGAGTCTCTTATAAGTAAAATAGACAGTTTACTAAAACAAACAAACAAAAAACCTTTCAGCATTAACATCTATCCCTAATTTGCTGAAGACATTTTCACCTTTGTTTCAGGTTGCCTGATTATACAAAAGGGGTTATGGTTTATTTATTTGGTTTTAGTTAACAGTGTTCTCCATGAAATTATGTTTAGGTCCAAGTGCTAAATTAAAATGTCATCAGCAATCAAAATAGAAGTTGAATGAGATGATATATATTTTATTATTTTAAATAATATATTTTTATTTTTAAAATATATGCAAAGATAAGTTTCAACATTCACCCTTGCAAAACCTAGTATTCCAAATTTTTCTCCTTCCTTTTCCCTCATCCGTCCCCTAGACAGCAAGTAATCCAATATATGTTAAACATGTACAATTCCTCTCTCTATATTTTTATTAAAGCTTTTTATTTACAAAACATACAAGTAATTTTTCTATGACCTTTGCAAAACTTTATGTTCCAATTTTTTTCCCTCCTTCCCCCCATCCCCTCCCCTACATGGCAGGAAGTCTAATACATGTTAAATATGTTAAAATATATGATAAATCCAATATATGTATATATACAATTATCTTGCAGCACAAGAAAAAGTGGATCTAGAAAGAAAGAAAAACATGAGAAGGAAAACAAAATGCAAGCAAACATCCACAGAAAGCATTAAAATGCTCTGTTGTGGTCCACATTAAGTTCCCACAGGCCTCTCTCTCTCTGGGTGTATATGGCTTTCTTCATTGCTGAACAATTGGAACTGGTCTGAATAATCTCATTGTTGAAGAAAGCCATGCCCATTAGACTTGATCTATTTCTTTTTTCTAAAATGGGACAGACTATTTAGTAATTTATTTCCTCTTCTGTTAATCTGGGCAATCTATATTTTTGTAGATATACCTCCATTTCACTTAGGTTATCAAACTTATTGGCATAAAGTTAGACAAAATAACTTCTAATTATTGCTCTAATTTCTTCTTCATTGGTGGAAAGTTCTCCCTTTTCATTTTTGAGATTAACAATTTTATTTTCCTCTTTCCTTTTTCTTATCAAATTAACTAGAGGTTTATCTATTTTGTTATTTTTTTCCATAAAACCAACTCAGTTTTATTTATTAATTCAGTAGTTTTCTTATTTTCAATTTTATTAATCTCCCCTTTTATTTTCAGAATTTCCAATCTGGTATTTAATTGAGGGTTTTTAATTTGTTCTTTTTCTAGCTTTTTAAATAGTAAACCCAATTCATTGATCTTCTCTTTCTCTATTTTATGCAAGTAAGCATCTAGAGATATAAAATTACCCCTTATAATTGCTTTGGCCATATCCCACAAATTTTGGTACATTGTTTCATTACTGGAATTCTCCTGGATGAAATTATCCATTGTGTCTATGATTTGCTCTTTCACCAATTCATTCTTTAGGATTAGATTATTTAATTTCCAATTAACTTTTGGTTTATTTTCTCCTGGCCTTATATTACATGTGATTCTTATTGCATCATTGTCTGAAAAAAATGCATTTACTGTTTCTGCCTTTCTGCATTTGATTTTGAGGTTTTTATGCCCTAACACATGGTCAATTTTTGTATAAGTTCCATGAACCACTGAGAAAAAAGTAAACTCCCTTCTATCTCCATTCAATTTGCTCCAAAGATCTATCATACCTAACTTTTCTAACATTTTGTTTACTTCCCTAACTTCTTTTTTATTTATTTTGTGGTTTGATTTATCTAATTCTGAGAGAGCAAGATTGAGATCCCCCAGTATTTCTTCTTGCATCAATAGTTTTTTTTTTTTTACTTTCAATTTTATTAAACTCTCCTTTTATTTTTAGGATTTCAAGTTTGGTATTTGTTTGGGGGTTTTTAATTTGTTCTTTTTCTAGTTTGTTTTTTAGTTGCAAGCCCAATTCATTTATTTTCTCTTTCTCTATTTTATGCAAGTAAGTATCTAGAGATATAAAATTTCCCCTTATTACCCCTTTGGCTGCATCTCACAAATTTTGATATGTTGTCTCATTGTCATTTTGTTGGATGGAATTAGTAATTGTGTCTTTAATTTACTGTTTCACCCATTCATTCTTTAGGATTAGATTATTTAGTTTCCAATTGCTTTTTAGTGTATTTTCTCCTGGCCTTATACTACATGTGATTTTTATTACATCATCATCTGAAAAAAATTATTTCCATGAGCCACTGAGAAAAAAATAAACTCCTTTCTGTCACCATTTAATTTCCTCCAAAGATCTATCATACTTTTTGATCTTTTTGATCTAACTAACTTTTCTAACATTTTGTTTACCTTCTTAACTTTTTTCTTATTTATTTTGTGGTTCTATTTATCTAGTTCTGAGAGATTAAGGTTGAGATCCCCTACTAGTACAGTTTTGCCGTCTATTTCTTCTCTCATCTCTCAACTTCTATAAGAATTTCCATGCTATACCACTTTGGTACATATTGGTTAGTATTGATATTGCTTCATTATCTATGGTACCCTTTAATAAGATATAGTTTCCTTCCTTGTCTCTTTTAATTAGATCTATATTTGCTTTTACTTGATCTGAGATCAGGATTGCTACCCCTGCTTTTTTTGTTCACCTGAAGCATAATTAGATTCTGCTACAGCCCTTTACCTTCACTCTATATGTATCTCTATGCTTTAGATGTGTTTTTTGTAAACAGCTTATTGTTGGATTCTGGTTCTTAATCCAGTCTGCTGTCTGCTTTCCCTTTCTGGAAGAATTCATCCCATTCACATTCACAGTTAAAATAACTAATTCTGTATTTCCTGCCATCTTATTTACCCTAGGTTATTCTTTTCTCTTTCCTATCCCCCTTACCTCCTTTCCATTATTTTGCTTTTGATTTCCACCTCCCTGAAACAGTCCTTCCTCTTTAGAACCCTTTCCCCCTCTTTTACACTTTTTCCCTAATTCTTCTGTTTTCCCTTCTATTATTCTTTCCATTTCTTTTCCCCCTTTCCCTCCTATTTCTTATAAGGTGAGACAAGTTTCTTTGTGATATTAAATATGTCTGTTATTATCTCTTAAAGCCAAATCTGATGAGAGTAAGATTCATGCAATACCCATCCCCCTCCCTTTTTCCCTCAATTATAATAGGTTTTCTTTGCCTCTTTGTGTGATGTAATTTCTATTTTACCTCTTTTTTCCTCTTCTTCCAGGGTGATACCTTTTCTACCTCTAATTTTATTTTTCATATTATCATAATAAAATCACATTATATCCACATTCTCTAAGTATACCCATAACAGAAATATAGTTCTCAAGAGTTTTTTTCCCTTTTCCCCTTTTTATGTTTCTCTTGAGCTTTATGTTTGTAGATCAAATTTTCTGTTAAGTTCTGGTCTTTTCAATAGAAATAGGTGAAATTCACCTATATCATTGAATGTCCATCTTCTTTCCTGAAAGATAATGCTCATTTTAGCTGGATAGCTTATTCTTGGCTGTAATCCCAGTTCCTTTGCTTTTTGGAATATCAGATTCCAGGCCCTTAAATCCTTTAAGGTAGAAGCTACTAGGTCCTGGGTGATCCTAATTGTGGCTCCTCAGTATTTAAATTGTTTCTTTCTGGCTGCTTGCAATATTTTTTCCTTCCTATGATAGTTCTGAAATTTAGCCATGATATTCCTTGGGGATTTAATTTTGGGGTTTCTTTCAGGAGGTGATCAGTAGATTGTTTCAATGGCTATTTTACTTTCTGATTCTAAAATGTCAGGGCAGTTTTCTTTTATGATTTTCTGTAAGATGACATCTAGGTTCTTATTTTCATCATGGCTTTCAGGAAGTCCTATAATCCTTAGATTATCTCTCCTAGATCTATTTTCCAGATCAGTTGTTTTTTCTAGGAGATATTTCATCTTTTCTTCTATTTTTTTTCATTTTTTTTGTTTTTGTTTGACTGATTTTCGAAGTCTTTTTGAGTCATTCACTTCCATTTGTTCATTTTTAGTTTTTGATGTATTATTTTCTTCAGTTACTTTTTTTAGCTCCTTTTGCAATTGACCATTTATATTTTTTGTTCATTGCATTCTTTTTCCATTTTTTTCCATTTTATTTTGCAGTGATCTCATTTTGTTTCCCCATGTTTCTTCTAACTCTCTTTTAAGATCCTTTATGCAATCTTTGAAGAAAGCCTTGTGACATGGAGTCCAGTTTATGTATCTCTTTGGGGCTTTTTCTGGAGTTGCTTTACCTTTAGTGACCTCAGGATTTGAGGTCTGTTCTTCCCTCTCTCCATAAAAGCAGTCTATGGTGAGAGTTCTTTTTGATTTTTTTATTCATTTTTTAAAGGTGTGAGGTCTGTTCTAAGCAAAGGAGGGACAGCTGCTTTAGTTTGCCCTGGGGCAGTTCTGCTGATTGGGTTATTTCAGATGCTAGGCAGTTCTGCTGATTGATTGATTGCTTTAGGGTGCTGTGTAATGGCAGCTAGGTCAGGGGTTCAGTGGTTCACAATCTACTCCCCACAAAAGGCAGATTTTCCAAATCACCTGCTTACAATCAGGACAGATTGGCCCAAGAGGCCCACAGAAGACCCCCAGGTATATGAAAAGCACAAAGCTCTGACTCCTGCTCCAACTCCTGTTCCAGCTCCCTGCCCTGGTCTCCCTGCCCTGGTCTCCCTGTTTTGCAGTCTGGGTTCAGCAGACCACTCCCCTGCCCAATTAAAACAGACCTGTTTTGAAGTTCTTCCAGGGTATCTTCATCTAGAAACGTGTTGTCCTTCAGATATTGTGGATTTTTTTTTACTTCGAAATCAGTCTAGAGGCTTCATATGTTGTTGGTTTGAGGGAAGGTTAGAGGAGGTTACATAAACTCCTGTCTGATCTTCACTATCTTGGCTCCACCCCTGGTAGTCTGCCCTCTATACATATTTCCACATTTATCATGTTGCAAAGAAAAATCAGATCAAAAAGGAAAAAAAAAGTAAGAAAAAAAAGCAAACAAACCACAACAACAAAGATGAAAATACTATGTTGTGATCCATACTCAGTCCCCACAGTCCTCTGTCTGGATGCACATGGTTCTCTCCATCACGAGATCATTGGAACTGGCCTGAAATGCCTCGTTGTTGAAGAGAGTCACATCCATTAGAATAGATCAGCGTATAGTCTTGTTGTCGTATACAATGATCTCCTGGTTCTGCTCATTTCGCTCAGCATCAGTTCATGCAAGTCTCTCCAGGCCTCTCTGAAATCATCCTGCTGGTCATTTCTTACAGAACAATAATATTCCATAATATTCATATACCATAATTTATTCAGCCACTCTCCAATTCAGTTTCTTGCCACTACACAAACGGCTGCCACAAACATTTTTGCACATGTGGGTCCTTTCCCTCTTTTTATGATTTCTTATGGGGTTACAGAGACACTGCCAAATCAAAGGGTATGCACAGTTTGATAGCCCTTTGAACTTAGTTGAAATTACTCTCAGAATGGTTGGATTAATTCACAATTCTACCAACAATGTATTAGTGTCCCAGTTTTTCATATCCCCTCCAATATTTATCATTAATTATTCCTCTCATTTTAGCTAATCTGACAGGTGTGTGCTGGTACCTAAGAATTGTCTTAATTTGCATTTATCTAATCAATTATAATTTAGAGATTTTTTTCATATGACTAAAATGGATTTAATTTTTTTCTTCTGAAAAGTGTCTATTCATGTCCTTTAGCCATTAAGCAATTGGAGAAGGCTAGTATTCTTATAAATTTGAGTAAATTCTCTATTTAATTTTAGAAATGATGCATTTGAAAAAAAGAACAAGCAATGTCAACTTAAAAGGCATCAGGTACCAGTCTATCTAAGGATGTGATAAGAAGCAAAATGGGGTCAGTAGAAGGAATCTCTGGATTCATTTGATCCATCTTAATAGCTTCCCTTTCAATATGAATACAAGTATCAGGGTTTATCAAATACTTTCCTCAAAATAATCTTCTGTTATAGGTAGTAAATGGATTATCAGTTTCATTTTTCAGAGAAGGAAATTGAAGTGCAGGAAGTTTGATTGACTGTGGCTTATATTAATCAGAGTCAGAATCAAAATTCAAACTCAGTTTTCTTGACTGCAAATGCATTGTTTTCTTTACTATATACCATGGATAGGCAATGAGAAGGCACTAGGGAACAGTTGGTTGACAAATGAATTGCTGTAATAGACATACTAAGACTCTGAACTGGATATGGAGAGACATCTAGTTTATTTTATTAAGGAGAACCCTGAGTTCCAGAGGGGAGAATTATCCTCCCCATTGTCATATAGATCGTAAATAAGGAAGGCAAAATTCAAACCAGGTGCTATAAGTATGAATTCCATACTTTTTCCAATGTGTCATACTCTTTGTGATAAACTCTTTTACTCTGGGACATTGACTTTCATTGCTTGGTGCTCATGTCCAATTTCTCACTCACGAAATAGCACCATTTTTCAGAGCACTTCTCGGCAGTGATACCCCATTATTTGGACCTGGGGAATTCTTCAGCTGTTTTTCAGTTGTGTCAAATTCTTCCTGACCCCATTTGAGTTGTTTTAAGCAGAGATACTGAAATGATTTGCCATTTTCTTCTCCAACTCATTTTACAGATGAGTTACTGAGGAAAACAGGGTTAAGTGACTTGCCCAGGGTCACACAATAAGCATCTGAGGCCAGATTTGAACTCAAGAAGATGAGTTTTCCTGACTGCAGACCTGGCACTCTATTTACTACACTGGCTAACTTCCTGAAGAAAGGAAAGACCTGAGCAAATAATTCTTCATTGCTTTTGCAAACCATAATGCAATCCATTTTTAATCCAATTGTATTACAATTGTTGTAGTATATGAAAAATTTGCATTTTATGAGGCAGTGTCCCTGACAATTACTGCAACCAGCCCAACTTTTCTAATCTATCAAATCTGCCCTTTATAATTACCCACTCTGTGAGATACTTTCTATCATGAAGGAATGCAAGGGAAATAGTAGGAACTTATAAATTTCCTCCACTTATTTTTTTCTTAGCTAAAACAGAGTAAGGAGTAAGGAATAAGGTCACAGATAGAATTTAACTTTAAACATCCCAAAACACTACAAATCAAGGATTAGTTTACTGCTTGTTAGTCGTCTGAACTTAAGAAAGTGATAGAAAATATTAATAATACATGATAAGATGTGGGTTAAACTTCAAAATATGTTGTGGTTACTTTTTTGAGAGCTGATTGTTAAACATTTATTAGCACACCACTTTATGGGTTCAGGATCAACCATGTTTTTTGCTGTTCCAGGTGCTTATACTGATCATGTTCACAAGGATATTTAGCTTTTGTGCACAGAACTGCCCACTTGACACTTAAATCTGTGACCCTGGATTTACAAAATTTACAAATAGGAAGGATTAAATTATCTCCAAAGTATCTCCAGCCTTCTATAATCTAATTTCCTTTGTAGTTCTAACAGTAAACCTCTATGTTCTAATCATCTGTGTTCAATTATCCCTACTTATTTTATTTTATTGCTTTTTTGCTGAGGCAATTGGGGTTAAGTGACTTGCCCAGGGTCACACAGCTAGAAGTGTTAAATGTCTGAATCCAGATTTGAACTCAGGTCTTCCTGACTTCAGGGATGGTGCTTTATCCACTGTGCCACCTAGCTGCCCCTATCCCTACTTATTTTAGCATTCCATGTTTGGTTCAATTCTGTAAGTCTCTATGATATCTCTAATTTGTTCCAGGTAGAAGCGGTAGATAGATAATGCAAAGGATAGAGTGCTAGTCCTGAAGTCAGGAAGACAAATTTTCCTGAGTTCAAATCTGGCCTGGCCTCAGACACTTACTAAGTGCATGATCTTAGGTAATTTAATTAATCCTGTGTGCCTCAGTTTCCTCATCCACAAACTAGAGAAGCAATTGCCAAAACACTCCAGTATCTCTGCTAAGAAAATCCCAACTGGGATCATGGAGAATCAGCCATGTCTGAAAAAAACTGAATATAATTTGTGCCAGGGATTGTGCTAAGATAAGAGATACAAGGACCAAAAAAATGCAATAACCCCTACTCTTAAGGTATTGAGATAACTATAGAGATAAAATATATGTGCATTGAAAGAAAGGGTTTCCTTTCCCTCTACCCTCAACCTCATTTAATATAGTCACAAGCTGGATATTTTTATTGATGATTATGTTTTGAATTGTAATTCTTTTACAAAATAGGTCCACCTCTCCGAGTAAAAAGGATGTAATTATTTGATATACTTTTAAAAGTAGGCCATATCTTTGCAGAGCTTAAAGTAACTAAAGTATAGAAAGTTTGGAAGAGGACAGGAGGCAATCCCTTCATCAAAGAGGAGATCCTCCTCTCCATTGTGTCCCTTGTCATCTAGCAATAAATCTATTTATCTGAAAAGGAATACCCCATTTTGCATTTGGAAAATTATTTCAAAAGAGTTTCCAGCACAGTTGTGAGAGAAAAGATATACCAGATAGACAAGGAGAGAAAGGCTGAGTATGTGTATGGGGGAACTGTCACTCAAGAGAGGAAGCAGCTTTGAGAAGAAAGATTTCTAGTATTAGGGAAAAAAAGCCAGCTATGGACTCAAAGCAAGAGAGGGAGCCTTGATATTCATGATTTGAGCTTCAAGGAAGAGCAAAACATGGCAGCACACCCAAACAGCACATTGACTTTGCATTCAATGATGGCCATGGATGAACTCTGAAACTCTATATACCTGGATGGGTTTAATCAGGAAACTTGGGCCCCGAGAATGGAAATGACTTATGCAATATCAAACATATAGTAAGGATCAAAATCAGGGCTAAAACTGGTCTGATTCTCAGTCTCTCAGCCATGTCCCCGACATTATACTACAACTATGAACTCACACTTCCTAAGGATTCTATACCTATTTATGGGAGGTAGACTGGGCTACTCTCCACCTGGAAAGTTCACAGGTTGGCCGGTTGAGTTCACCTGTGAATGGCAAGATGAACCCAGTAGGCATTTTAAACTTGTACACAAAAGTATGTACATGTATATGCAAATGTACGCACATATTGCACAAGCATGTACATGTACCTTACACATGTGTATTTATATGACATGTGTACTTAATTTAGATATCTATAACCTTAGAGTAACTTGTAATGTGAGGGGGCATCTAATAACTGGGGAATCAGGAAAGGGCATATTGAGAGAGTAGAACTGGAGCTGAGACTTTCAGGTAGTTAGGTGAGGTTAGAGAGTCTTCCAAAATGGGAAATAATTCTGTACAAAGGCTCAGAGACAGGAAATAGAGAATCACATGTTAGCCAATATGGTTAGAAAACAATCAGTCTGGAAATAAAGGTTCAAGACCAATAACTAAGGGCTTTGCTATTTATTAATATAAAATAAAATAATATACTATGCAACATTAATTATTATATTATATACTAATATAATTAATAATAATAAAGAGCAAAAAGAAGAGAGCATATTTCATCCTAGAAGCAAGAGAGAATAGTTACAATTCCTTGAGCAGGGGATTGATATAATTTAACCTGGGCTTTAGGAATATAATTTTGATAGTCATGTGGAGAATGAATTGGAGAAAAGAAGAGACTAGTGGCAAGGAGATCAATTAAGAGGCCATTGCACTACAGCATAAATCCAAAAAATTTAATAGTATTTCTGTATTGCAGTGGCAAAATCCTGAAGTAAATAAAAGAAGGGAAATTTTATATAAAACACATAGAACATCTGAGAATCAATCTACGAAAACACATTCATTGTTTATATGAATTTAATTATAAAATTACATATATTTAAAAAACCTCTTTAAAGAAATAAAGACTGACAAATAAAGAAATATTTAGTGTGCATGTTTGGGCTGAGCCAATATAATAAAATTCTTGACATTACCTCAGTTGTTTTATATAGTTACTGTTAAAATATCCAAGGGGACATTTCAAAGAGTTAGACAAAATAATACTAAAATACATTTAGATTAGGGGAAAATTTTTAGAATCTTTTTTTTATTAAAGCTTTTTTATTTTTCAAAACATATGTGTGGACAGTTCTTCAACATTAGCCCTTGCAAAGCCTTGTGTTCCAATTTCTCCCCTTTTCCCCCACACCCTCCCCTAGATGGCAAATAATCCAATATATGTTAAACATGGTAGAAATTTATGGTTAATCCAATATATGCATATATATTTATACAGTTATCATGTTGCACAAGAAAAATCAAATCAAACCAATAAAAAAAGAAGCAAAATAAAATGCAAGCAAACAACAACAAAAAGTGAAAATGCTACATTGTGAACCCACACTCAGATCCCACAGGCCTCTCTCTGGTTATAGATGGCTTTCTTCATCACTGAACAATTGGAACTGGTTTCAAACATCTCACTGTTGAAGAGAAACATGTTCTTCAGAATTGATCATCATATAGTCTTGTTGAAACTGTGTATAATGATCTCCTGGTTCTGCTCATTTCACTTAGCATCAGTTCATGTAGGTTTCTCCAGGCCTCTCTGAAATCATCTTGCTGGTCATTTCTTACAGAACAATAATATTCCATAACATTCATATACCATAATTTATTCAGCCATTCTCCAATTGATGGGCATCCATTCAATTTCCAGTTTCTAGCCACTACAAAAAGGTCTGCCACAAACATTTTTGCACATGTGGGTCCCTTTCCCAAAATTTTAGAATTTTAAGGAAAATCAAAAAGGGGGAATCAAAAAAGTAAGGGCACTTATGTACTTCAAATTATACAATAAAGGAATAATTAAGACTATGTTGTACTGGTTACAAATAAAGAGTAAATCAGTCAAACATAGATAAGAAAAAATACAGAAGTAATTGAGCTCAATTCAATGATAAATGTGAGAATGCTAATTACTTAAGGAATCAGCATCTTATTTGATAAAATCTGCTAAAAAATAGAAAGCAACTTTGCAGAAATTAAGTTTAGAATAATGTCTTGTATTATTTATAACATTTAGCTAAAATGGATGTGTGGTCAAATGTTAAAGGTCATACTATAAAAAAATTAGAAAAGAACCAGATCATAGCTATGAACATGGAGATTTCTTAATAAATAATGGAGTTGATTAAAAATATAAAATAGATAATATTGATTACATAAAGTTGAAAAATTTTTTTATTAAAAAAATTGGTGCCATGGAGACAAAAAGATAAACACTTGATTAAAAAAACAACTTTTTGTGTCACATACTTCCTTTATTCAAACTATATGAAGAAATCACACAAATACATAAAAACAACGGCAAATCTCCACAATCAATTTTTTACCATTTGATTTCTTGGTTTCTATTCCACTATCATTCCAGTTCTTGCTACATACTTCTCTGCCCCTTTTCAGCTTTCTTTTTTGGCTTGTTTTCCTTTATTAGATTGTAAATTACTTGAGGGCAGGAATTTTCTTCTTATTTATATATTTAGGTTTTAGCTCAATGTCTGACACAAAGTAAGTAGTTAACAAATATTTATTATATTTTATTATTGTATTATAAATGATAGAAATAGTCGATCAATCAATAAACATTTATCAAATGCAAATTATATGCCAAGTGCTGGTGATCCAAAGGCAAAAATAAAACAGTTCCTAAAGAAAGATAGGTACTTTTGGTGGAGATCCAAAATGGATCTCCCCTGAAAAGCAAGTTAGAATTTTGCAAAAATAGAGACTAAAATTTTCTTTCCTTTTATCCAAAGATTTCATTGATAGACACACACCAAGAGATGAAAGACATATAGATCTCTTATATACCAAAATATTTATAGCAGCACTTTTTTGTGGTAGTGATGTATTGCAAACAAAAGTTGATAGTCATTGATTAATGACTACAGTGTGGAGCATGAATGTAATGAAATGACTATAACATTTTAAATAGGTGAAACCACAACTTGAAACTGGATGTTATATAATTATAATGAGCAATCTTGACTCCAAAGAAGCTATGAGAAAATACACAGCCCTTCCTTCTTCTAGGGAAAGGGAACTATGGATGTGCTTACTATCAGACTTTGTGCCTACTATCAGACTTAGTCTACTTGACTATTAGTTTTGCTGAATAATGAATTATTTTTTCTATTCATTTTTATTCTTTTTTTTTCAAGAGATGATTCACTGAGTAGGTGAGGAAGGAACACGTTGTGGTGTGAAGATTGTAAAAGAAAAAATATATGCTCTTTAAAAGGTCCCTGCAATAATCTTGGAGAAGGCCTAAACTAGGGTGGTAGCCATTTGAGTGGAGAGAATACATATACACACACACACACACACACACACACACACACACACACACATATATATATATACACAAATATGTATATATATATGTATACATATATATATATATATTTACATACATATATGTACATATATATGTATATATGTAAGATATTTTGCAAGTAAAATTGGCAATATTTGCAAACTGATTAGAAATGAAGAGTGAAGACCTGAAGGTGATTCCAAGGCCATAAATATGAATGACAGAAAGAATAGTGATACCATCAATGGATACAGGAAAATTAAGAAAATGGGTTAGTGTAGGAGAAAAAATATGATGTTCCCTTTTGATCACATTAGCCTTAAGATGTCTATAGGACAACCAAAAGGAGAGGTATATCACACAGTTGGTCAGGTGGCACTGGAGTTTAGGAAAGAAATATAAAGACTGAATTTTTAGATTTAGGAATCATCTTCATAGATTGAGATCGCTGAGAGAGGGTAGAAAGAAAGGCTCAGGATAGATCCCTGAAGCATACCCAGGTATAGAGGTAAGGACATGGATAATAATCCAGCAAAGGTGCCTGAGAAAGAGTAGGTAAATCTTAATAGAGTCTCTGTTCTAAGGTTGCCCCAAGCTCTAGCCCTCTATGTTCTATTTAATAAGCATTCTATAATTATAGAGTAGCAATAGTACATGGCTCTTTCACTGGAAATGGGGCCCTAGGGAAATTTAGTGACTTTAATGGGAAGTGACTCCAGCAGGTCAGATTGAATGTCTTGACACTTTATTGTTATTGGATATTTATTAACCTTGGGCTCAGGGCTGTTCAAAACAACCATGCATTCTGCATCTATATAGTACCAGCTTTATTTTTGCTGTAATCTTTAGGCTACCATTTACTAGTTCCACAGTTTGATTAATATGCTCTTCAGGACGAGAGACAGTTATGGTACCTGGCACATAGTAAGTGCTTAATAAATAATTGTTGTTTTTGTTGGTAGTGGTGCGGTGGAAAGATTCCTGGCATGGGAGGTGGTGTGTATTCGGAGTTAGACAATTTCCTTGCCGTAGAATCCCTATGCTGGAATTTCTAGTCCCCTTCCTCTATCAATCAATTAATCAAAAAGCATTTATTAAGAAATTAATATGCTTCAGTCACTGTGCTGTGAGCTGGGGATACAAATGAAGGTAAAAAATGGTCCCCAGTTTCAAGAAGTTTACATCTCAGTGGAGACAACATATAAGTAACTAAGTATATACCAGATATGTTCAAAGAAATTGGGAAGCAATCCCAGAGAGGAAAGAGGTGGCAGTTAAGGGAATTGGGAAAGGGGAGTAATCTGAGATGGGGTCTAATCTGCAAGAAAATAGGGAAGTTAAGAACGAGCAAGGAGAATGTATTCTACACATGGACATACACAAATGCATGAAGACTAGAGATGGAGAGTCAAGTGGGATGAACCGTAAGCTGACCAATGTGGCTAATGGACTATGTAGAGAAAAATAAAGTATAAAAGGATGGGAAAGATAGGAAAGAGCTAGATTATAAAGAGAATTAAATAAGAGAGGGCTCTGTATCTGGTCCTGGAGGTAATAGGGAGTCACCAGAGATTAACGGGGTGGGACATGACATGATTAGACTTGCTGTAAGAAAAATGTTTTAGCAACTTGCTTCCCCTTAGAAACGTCCTTTAACAGAGTGTCATTCATCCTAATATCTGGAAAAAATGAATCAGTTCAAATTCCAGTTGCAATATTCCCATGCTTTGTGCCCTTGATCTCTGGATCTCAATTTCTTCATTATAACATGAGGAGGCTTTATTAATTTATCATTATCATCCATTCCAAATAAAAGACCTTGTGGTTTCTTTTCTCAGAGGCCATAAATTGCAGAGAGTAAACTTTCAGGTACTAGAAACATGGTATGATGCATATATTCAAGTACTCAAAATTCCCAAGTGCATCTAAGATCTTTTGGAACAATGCTGATCACAATCCATTCATGCTCTGTTATTCTTGTTCACACTCTGAAAAGACAAGAATACCATGGTTTGGTATTTGGGTTTTCCACCAATAAATAGTTCCTCATCTTTGTTCATTTTCTTTTCCTAGCATGCATTTCTATGATGACATTTAGTCCTGTTCTTTGAATTATTCTTTGTTTATATGCTGCATCCCATTCATATTGACAACATGAATTTCTCTTACATCTGTGTAATCTTACCTTTAATTTCTGTGCATACTATTAGATTCTGTATCTCATTGTCATACAGAAAATATGATGAAATGTTGGTATTAAAAATGTACCTTTTTTGAGGGGAGATGTTTTGTAATTTCCTGAAGACAATTCACCCTGCTTACCTACACCTGTTCATTTTTGTTTCTAACCAATTGGCCATGTGTATTGTTTGTCCCAGACAGATATACTATTAGATAAGCTCTATATACTGTCCCTGTAACTGTAAATCACAATTGGGCAATAGATATTTTTCATCCACTGTAGATTTCCTTTGTGAATGGTTAAGACAAAATTTTGAGTAGCTATGTAACTCTTCCAGGAGGATATGCAGTATATTACAATTATAAACTATAATCTTGTCCACAAATAGGAGGATCTGGAAAGTCTCACAATCTACAAAGAATCTCTGTCCATCTTTTCTTCTAAGCAATGAACAGACAAACACCTTGGTGAGTTTATGGCTAATTATTTTGTATTTCTACTGATGTTTATATTTTTTGAATCACTGAACAATGATTTCTGTTTGTCTGTTTTGTAAGGATTCTTTTTTATCTTTATTTTTTATTAAAGGTTTTTATTTACAAAACATATACATAAGTAATTTTTCAACACTGACTCTTGCAAAACTTTCTGTTCCAAATTTTTCCCTATTTCCCCCCACCCCACCCCTACATGGCAGGTAATCCTATAAATGTTAAATATGTTAAAATATGAGTTAATTCCAAAATATGTACACATATTTATACAGTTATTTTGCTGCACAAGTAAAAATGGATCTAGAAAGAAAAAAACCTAAGAAGGAAAACAAAATGCAAGCAAACATCAAGAGAAAGTGTGAAAATGCTTTGTTGTGGTACACACTCAGCTCCCATAGGCCTGTCCCTGGGTGTATAGGGCTTTCTT
This sequence comes from Myrmecobius fasciatus, assembly GCA_023553655.1. Classification (NCBI taxonomy): domain Eukaryota; kingdom Metazoa; phylum Chordata; class Mammalia; order Dasyuromorphia; family Myrmecobiidae; genus Myrmecobius; species Myrmecobius fasciatus. The sequence goes on along the minus strand of JAJPUD010001086.1, from coordinate 180,768 downwards.
CATCACTGAACAACTGGAACTGGTTTGAATAATCTCATTGTTGAAGAGAGCCACATCCTTCAGAATTGATCACCATATAGTCTTATTGTTGCCATGTATAATGATCTCCTGGTTCTGCTAATTTCTCTTACATCACTTCATGCAAGTCTCTCTAGGTCTCTCTAAATCATCCTGCTGGTTGTTTCTTACTGAACAATAATATTCCATAAAATTCATATAATATAATTTGTTCAGCCATTCTCCAATTGATGGGCATCCATTCAGTTTCCAGTTTCTTGCCACTACAAAAAAGGCTGCCACAAACATTTTTGCACATGTGAGTCCTTTTCCTTCCTTTAAGATCTCTTTGAGATATAGGACCAGTAGAAAGATTGCTGGGTCAAAGGGTATGCACAGTTTGATAACTTTTTGAACATAGTTCAAATTGCTCTCCAGAATGGTTGGATCCATTCACAGTTCCACCAACAATGTATCAGTGTCCCAGTTTTCCCACATCCCCTCCAACATTTGTCATTATCTTTTCCTGGCCTTTTAGCCGATCTGAAAGGTGTGTAGTGGTATCTCAGAGTTATCTTAATTTGCATTTTTCTGATTAATAGTGATTTGGAGCACCTTTTCATATGACTAGAAATAGTTTTAATTTCATCATCTGAAAATTATCTGTTCATATCCTTTGACCATTTATCAATTGGAGAATGTCTGGAATTCTTATAAATTTGAGTTATTTCTCTAACTCAAATTTATAAGAATTCCAGACATTCTCCAATATAGTTTAGAAATGAGACCTTTATCAGAACCTTTGAATGTAAAAATATTTTCCCAGTTTATTGCTTCCCTTCTAATCTTGTCTTCATTCATTTTGTTTATACAAAAACTTTTTAAATTTATTAAGTTATATTATATATAACATTATATTTAATCAAAATTATCTATCTGGTGTTCAATTAAGAGTTCCAATTTTTCTTTAGACACAAATTCCTTCTTTCTCCACAGGTCTGAGAGGAAAACTATACTATGTTCCTCTAATTTCTTTATAATATCATTTTTTTTCTTTGCTGTCTAAACTATTTATTTTTTTCATTTTATTAAAGCTTTTTATTTGCAAAACATATGTAGGAGTAATTTTTCAACACTGACCCTTGTAAAGCTTTCTGTTACAAAATTTCCCCCCCTAGCCTCCACCCCTCCCCTAAATGGCAGGAAGTCTACTATATGTTAATTATGTTAAAACATTTGACAAATCAAATATGTGTATACATATTTTTACAGTTATCTTGCTGTGCAAGAAAAATCGGATCTCAACCATTCTGGAGAGTAATTTGGAGCTATACTCAAAAAGTTATCAAACTGTGCCTACCCTTTGACCCAGCAGTGTTTCTATTGGGCCTATATCCCAAAGAGATCTTAGAGGAGGGAAAGGGACCCACATTTGCAAAAATGTTTGTGACAGCCCTTTTTGTAGTGGCTAGAAACTAGAAACTGAATGGATGCCCATCAATTGGAGAGTGGCTGAATAAATTATGGTATATGAATGTTATGGAATATTATTGCTCTGTAACAAATGACCAGCAGGACGATTTCAGAGAGGCCTGGAGAGACTTGCATGAACTGATGCTGAGTGAAACAAACAGAACCAGGAGATCATTATACACAGCAACAACAATATTACATGATGATCTATTCTGATGGACATGGCTCTCTGCAACAAAGAATTGTTTCAAACCAGTTCCAATTGTTTACTGAAGAAGACCATATACACCCAGAGAGGTGGATATGAAATATGGACCACAACATAACATTTTCATGCTCTCTATTGAGGTTTCCTTGCATTGTGTTTCCTTTCTCTGATTTTCTTTTTTTTTTCTTGTAGATAGGATTTTTCTTGCACAACTTGTGAAGTATTTCAACATTATTAACATGTAGTGGACTTCCTTCCATCTAGGGGAGGGGAGGGGACTGGGGGTAAAATTTGTAATGGAAATCTTTGTAAAGATCAATGCTGGGGAACTACCCATACATATGTTATACAAATAAATAGCTTTAATTTAAAAAAAAAAGACAGATCGGATCTACAAGAAAAAAAATCTAAGAAGGGAAACATAATGCAAGCAAACATCAATAGAGAGCATGAAAATGTTATGTTGTGGTCCACATTCATATCTCTCTCTTTGGGTGTATATGACTTTCTTCATTACTGAACAACTGGAACTTGTTTGAAATATTTCATTGTTGAAGAGAGCCATAGCCTTTGAAATTGATCATCATATAGTCTTGTTGCCATGTATAATCATCTGCTCATATAATATCATTCTTTATGTCTAGATCATGAACCCATTTCAATCTTATCTTGGTACACAGTGTAGGTGTGGTAATACCTAGTTTCTTATGTATTAGTTTCCAATTTTCCCACAGTTGTTGTCAAATAGTGAGGTCTTATCCGAAAAGCTGGGGTCTTTGGGTTTGTCAAACACTAGATTACTATAGTCATTGATTATTTTGTTCTGTGAACCTAAGCTATTCCACTGATCAACTACTCTGTTTCTTAGCCAGTACCAAATGATGTTGATGACCGCTGCATTATAATATGGTTTTAGGTCTGGTACAACTAGGCCACCTTCATTTGCTTTTTTTCATTAATTCTCCTGAAATTCTTGACCTTTTGTTCTTCCAGATGAATTTTATTATTTTTTCTAAGTCAGTAAAATAGTTTCTTGGGAGTTTGATTGGTATAGCCCTAAATAAATAGATTAGTTTAGGTAGTATTGTCATCTTTATTATATATGCGCTCAACTTATCCAAGAACACTTGGTATTTTTCCAATTTTTAGATATGACTTTATTTGAGTGGAAAGTGTTTTGTAGTTTTGCTTATATTTGCTTGCATAGTTCTTGATTTTCCCTTGGCAGATAGATTCCCAAATATCATATACTATAGCTTTGGTTGCATCCCACAAATTTTGGCATGTTGTCTCATTATTGTCATTCTCTTGGATGAAATTAGTAATTGTGTCTGTAATTTGCTGTTTCACCCATTCATTCTTGAGGATGAGATTATTTAGTTTCCAATTGCTTTTTGGTCTATTTTCTCCTGGCCTTAAATTGCATATGATTTTTATTGCATCATCATCTGAAAAAAATGCATTTACTATTTCTGCCTTTCTGTATTTCATTTCGAGGTTTTTATGTCCTAACACATGGTCAATTTTTGTATAAGTTCCATGAACCACTGAGAAAAAGTAAACTCCCTTTTGTCTCCATTTAATTTTCTCCAAAGATCTATCATACCTAACTTTTCTAATATTTTGTTTACCTCCTTAACTTCTTTCTTATTTATTTTGTGGTTTAATTTATCTAGTTCTGAGAGAGCAAGGTTGAGATCCCCCATTAATATAGGTTTGCTTTCTATTTCTTCTTGCATTTCTTTTAACTTCTCCTCTAGGAATTTCCATGCCATTCTACTTGGTACATATATGTTTAATATTGATATTGCTTCATTATCTATGATATCCTTTAGGAAGAGATAGTTTCCTTCCTTATCTCTATTTCTTTTTATTAGATCTATCTTTGCTTTTCCTTGATTTGAGGTCAGGATTGCTACCCCTGCTTTTTTTTTTTCTTCACCTGAAGCATAATATTTTCCGCTCCAGGCCTTTACCTTCACTCTGTATGTATCACTATGCTTTAGATGGGTTTCTTGTAAAAAACATATTGTAGGATTCTGGTTTTAAATCCAGTCTGCTATCTGCTTCCATTTTATGGGGGAGTTCATCCCATTCACATTCACAGTTAAAATAACTAATTCTGTATTTTCTGCCATCTTATTTACCCAAAGTTATGTTTTTCTTTTTCCTTTCCCCTTTCTCTTTTCCCCTCTCCGCAGTATTTTGCTTTTGATGACCACCTTCCTCAAACAGTCCTCGCTCCCCTCTAAAGAGCACCCCTCCCCTTTTTATACCTTTCCTCTAGTTCTTCTGTTTTCCCCTCTATTAGTCTTTCCCTTTCTTTTCCCCCTTTCCCTCCTACTTCCTTATAAAATGAGACAAGTTTCTTTGTGATACCAAGTTTATCTCTTAGAGCCAAATCTGATGAGCATAAGATTAACACAGTGCTCATCTCCCTCTCTTTTTTCCCTCAATTACAATAGGTTTTCTTTGCCTCTTTCATAAGATTTAATTTCCCTTATTTTACCTCCTTTTTCCTCTTCTTCCAGTAAGATTCCCTTTCCCCCTCTAGTTTCCTTTTCATATTATCATAATAAAATCAAATTATACCCACATTCTCTAAGTATACTCATAACAGAAATATAGTTCTTAAGAATTCTTTCCTTTTAAATTATTTAAATAGCCTCATATTAGAAAAAGAAATAGAACAAGCTATTAACCAACTCCCTAAGAAAAAATCTCCAGAGTCAGATGGATTTACATGTGAATTCTACCAAACATTCAAAGAACAACTAATTCCAATACTATACAAACTATTTGAAAAAATAGTGACAGAAGGTATACTACCAAATTCCTTCTATGATACCGATATGGTGCTGATAACTAAACCAGGTAGGGTGAAAACAGAGAAAGAAAACTACAGACCAATTTCCCTAATGAATATTGATGAAAAAATTTTAAATAAGATATTAGCAATGAGATTACAGAAAGTCATCCCCAGGATAGTACACTATGACCAAGTAGGATTTATACCAGGAATGCAGGGCTGGTTCAATATTAGGAAAACTATCAGCATAATCAATTATATTAATAGTCAAACTAACAAAAACCATATGATTATCTCAATAGATGCAGAAAAAGCATTTGATAAAATCCAACACCCATTCCTGTTAAAAATACTAGAGAGTATAGGAATAAATGAGCTTTTCCTTAAAATGATTAGTAGCATCTACTTAAAACCATCAGCAAGCATCGTATGTAATGGAGACAAACTAAAACCATTCCCAGTAAGATCAGGAGTGAAACAAGTCTGCCCACTGTTACCATTACTATTTAATATTGTATTAGAAATATTAGCTTTAGCAATAAGAGAAGAAAAAGAGATAAAAGGAATCAGAGTAGGTAATGAAGAAACCAAATTATCACTCTGCAGATGACATGATGGTATACTTAGAGAACCCTAGAGACTCAACTAAAAAACTACTAGAAACAATTCACAATTTTAGCAAAGTTGCAGGATTCAAAATGAATCCACATAAATCATTAGCATTTTTACATATTACCAACAAAATTCAGCAGCAAGAGATACAAAAAGAAATTCCATTCAATATGAAATATTTGGGAATGTATCTGCCAAGGAAAACACTTTCCACACAAATAAAATCAGACCTAGTCAATTTCCCAAAACATTAAGTGCTCATGGATAGGCCAAGCGAATATAATAAAAATGACAATACTACCCAAACTAATCTACTTATTCAGTGCCATACCAATCAAACTCCCAAGAAATTATTTTATAGATGTAGAAAAAATAGTAGCAAAGTTCATTTGGAAGAACAAATGGTCAAGAATTTCAAGGGAATTAATGAAAAAAAAAGGCAGATGAAGGTAGCCTTGCTGTACCAGACCTAAAACTATATTATAAAGCAACGGTCATTAAAAACCATTTGGTACTGGCTGAAAAATAGAGCAATTGATCAGTGGCATGGGATAGGATATCAGGACAAACTAGGCAATAATTTTAGCAATTTAGTGTTTGATAAACCCAAAGACCCCAGCTTTTGGGATAAGTACTCATTATTCGGCAAAAACTGCTGGGAAAATTGGAAACTAGTGTTGAAGAAATTAGGGCTTGACCCACATCTTAGGGGATAATAATATTTGGAATGCTTGACCCATACCTAACACCACATACCAAGATAAGACCTAAATGGGTTCATGATGTAGATATAAAGAATAATATTGCAAGCAAATTAAAGGAACATAGGATAGTTTACCTCTCAGACCTGTGGAGATGAAATAAATTTATGTCTAAAGAAGATGTGGAACACTTAATTGAACACCAGATAGATAATTTTGATTATATTAAGTTAAAAAGTTTCTGTACAAACAAAACTAATGCAAACAAGATTAGGAGGGAAGCATCAAATTAGGAAATCATCTTTACATTTAATGGTTCTGATAAAGGTCTCATTTCTAAAATATATAGAGAACTGTCTCATATTTATAAGAATTCAAGCCACTCTTCAATAGATAAATGGTCAAGGGATATGAACAGACAATTTTCAGGTGATGAAATTAAAACCATCTCTAGTCATATGAAAAGTTGCTCCAAATCACTATTGATCAGAGAAATGCAAATTAAGACAACTCTGAGGTACCACTACATACCTGTCAGATTGGCTAAAATGACAGGAAAAGATAACGATGAATGTTGGAGGGGATGTGGGAAAGCTGGGACACTAATACATTGTTGATGGAGCTGTAAATGGATCCAAACATTCTGGAGAGCAATTTGGAGCTATGCTCAAAAAGTTAGCAAACTGTATACCCTTTGATCCAGCAGTGTTTCTATTGGGCTTATATCCCAAAGAATGTTTGTGGCAGCCCTTTTTGTAGTGGCTAGAAACTGGAAACTGAATGGATGCCCATCAATTGGAGAGTGGCTCAATAAATTATGGTATATGAATGTTATGGAATATTATTGCTTTGTAAGAAATGACCAGCAGGACGATTTCAGAGAGGCCTGGAGAGACTTGCATGAACTGACACCGAGTGAAACGAGCAGAACAAGGAGATCATTATACACAGCAACAACAATATTATATGATGATTAATTCTGATGGACATGGCTCTCTGCAAAAATGAAATATCTCAATCCAGTTCCAGTTGTTCAGTGAAGAAAGAAAATACCCAGAGAGAGGGATATGAGATGCGGACCACAACAGAACACTTTCACGATCTCTATCAATGTTTGCTTGCATTGGGTTTCCTTTCTCAGATATTTTTTGTTCATGTACATACGATTGTTCTTGCACAGCAAGATAATTGTGAAAATATGTATACATATATTTGACTTGTCAAGTATTTTAATATAATTAACATGTAGTGGATTTCCTGCCATCTAGGGGAGAGGAAGGGACTCGGGGGGAAAATTTGTAATGGAAAGCTTTGTAAAGATCAATGTTGAGGAACTACCCATACATATGTTATGCAAATAAAAAGCTTCAACAAAATAATAATAATAATAATAAAGAATTATTTCCTTTTTACCTTTTTATTCTTCTCTTAAGTTCTGTGTTTGGAGATCAGATATTTTGTTCAGTTCTGATCGTTTTATTAGAAATAGGTGAAATTCACCTATATCATTGAATGTCAATTTTCTTCCCTAAAAGATAATGCTCATTTTAGTTGAATAACTTATTCTTGGCTATACTCCCAGTTCCTTTGCTTTTCAGAATATCAGATTTTAGGCCCTTCGATCTTTTAAGGTGGAAGCTGCTTGGTCCTGTGTAATCCTAATTGTGTCTCCTCAGTATTTTTTGTTTCTGTTTGCTTACATTATCTTTTCCTTGGTATAATAGTTCTGAAATTTAGCCATGATATTCCTTGCGGATTTAATTTTGGGGTCTTTTTCAGGAGATGATTGGTGGATTCTTTTGATGGCTATTTTACCTTCTGATTCTTAAATATCAGAGCAGTTTTCTTTTATGATTTCCTGTAAGATGACATCTAGGTTCTTTTTTTCATCATGGCTTTCAGGAAGCCCAATAATCCTTAAATTGTCTCTCCTAAATCTATTTTCCATATCAGTTGTTTTTCCTAAGAGATATTTCATCTTTTATTCTATTTTTTCATTTTTTTCTTTTTGTTTGACTGATTCTTGAAATCTTGTTGAGTCATTCACTTCCATTTGTTCAATTCTAATTTGTAGTGTACTATTTTCTTCAGTTACCTTTTTTTCAATCCTTTTGTAATCAGCCAATTGAATTTTTTTTCATTGCCGTCTTTTTCCATTTCACCAATTTTGTTTTTCAGTGAATTGGTGTCTTTTTCCATTTCATCAATTTTGTTTTTCAGTGAATTGGTGTCTTTTTCATATCTCTTTTGTAGGGCATTATAACCTTCTTGCACTGATCTCAATTCATTTCCCCATTTTTCTTCTAACTCTCTTAAGATTCTTTATGCAGTCTTCCAGGAAAACCTTGTGAAATGGGGACCAGCTCATGTCTCCCTTTGGGGCTTCTTCTGGAGTTGTTTTGCCTTTAGGAACCTCAGGATTTGAGTTCTGTTCTTCTCTCTCTCCATAAAAGTGAGAGTTCTTTTTGTTTATTTATTTATTTTTTTAAAGGCTTGACATCCGTTCAATGCAAAAGAGTGACAGCTGCTTTAATTTGTCCTGGGGCCATTCTGCTGATTGATCTCCATTGCTTGGTAATGTCAGTTAGGTCCCAGGGCTCAGTTGTTTCCAATTTACCTTTTACAAAAGGCAAATCTGCCAAACCACCTGCTTGCAACTGGATAGAGTGGCCTAAGAGGCTTAAAGAAGGTTCCCACATGCTTAGAAACTGCCATACTATGACTCCCCTCAACAGCTTCCTGCCCAGGTCTCCCTATGCTGTGATCTGGGCTAGACAGACTGTCCCCCTACCCTATTGAAACAGACCTGTTCAGATGTTCTTCCAAGGTAACTTCTGGGAATGTGTTGTACTCCAGGTATTTGGGGGCACTTTGACTCCAGAAACAGTTCAGAGGCTTCATCTGCTGTTGCTTTGAGAGAAGGTCAGAGGAGGTCACAGAGAGTCCTGTCTGCTTCTCTGCCATCTTGGCTCCACCCCCAGAAGTCCTCTTGTAAAGATTCTTGAAAGACATTGATATGGGAATGATTGTCACCTTGTTGGAAGACACTTTTGAGGCAGTATTTTCTTCTATCAAATCAAATATTTTTCACAATTGACCAACAATATGCACAATGTGATTTTGTATTCTCTACACATTTCATTTGATTGTGTGATGGTAAAGATGTGGTCCATTGCAGATGAAGACTTATGAGTCTGTTCCTTGCCTGTTACAACCCTCACTGAGGATGCTTTTGATATTTGTGTAGATTAGTATCAGAATGATTGTGTATTAGTGGGAAAGTAGCATGAATATCAGTATTGGTGGATATCGCAATTTCCTTTTTATTTTATTTTTTGAAGGGTATTAATAAGGGCAATTCATCCCTTCTTCCACCATGCCTTTGATATTTTCTTCCTCATATAACTTGCAGATGATTCCTTAGTGTGGTCTCAAAGTAGTGTTGCTTATAGCACATATGAATTGCCTCACATATTGACTGGCTTAGTCAGTTGCATTTCCTATATTTTTCTCGTTTGTGAAATTTCAACAGTGATGGCAATTTGACCCACAGGGATTATCATGTTCTTTATAGAAACAATGGTGCTACTGATTTGCTTATAGCTTAGAGAGCAAGAAGTAGAAAGGGAAAGAGTGAGGAGGACAAAACAAATGAGGAGATAGGCAGATGGAAAGATGCCCTGGATAGCATGTGAAAGATAAGGCATGATCTGAAGTCTGGGGCTCCAGACCTCAGGAGCCAACTAGGAAGAGCTAAGTGGGCTAGTTTGTATTTATTCATGAATCATTATGGGGTTGGGTCTCAGTACAGTAGTTCCAAAAAATCCAAAGATGAATAAATTTATATTTGTTTTTGTATCTTAAATGCTTAGCACAGTGCCTGTCATATAATAAGTATTCCATAGGTATCTTTTAATTGTTTGAAATGATTTTGCCCTTGACTGCTCCTCATTGTTTTTTGATTCTATATTGTTCATAATTATCCATCATCCTTCTATATAAAATCATTGTTTTTGCTTAAAAGGTATTACCTTTGGCTGTCATCTTTTTCTTCAGTGGGCCGGGAAGTCAAACACTGGCTGATTAAGGTACTTTTAAGACTTTTGGATTTTGTGTGGTGATTTACATCAGTCAAACAAATTTAAAATTATCATGTCTCATGGATATTAGTCTCACCGGCTGTGCATTGGGGATGATACTTGCACTACCTGCTTCACTGGGTTGTTGTGTGAAAAGCCTTAAAATACTATACAAATGTGAGTTTTTTCAAGAGATCTAACTAAAATGCTCTCTCTATACAGGTGGCAGCCCCCTTTTTATTTCATGATCTAAAATAAGCCAAGCCTCCTATTTATCATTTAGGAAGCATCTGGCCCTTTTGTGAAATATCACCAGAGTGGACAAATACAGAGCTGATGTTTGACCTTTCCTGATGAGCTCTGTTTTCTCTGCTTACCAAGCAGAAAGGAGCAGACTCAGGGAATAGATTTGAGCAAAAGGACATCTCTAAGGAAATTTGAGCTGGGTGTCTACATGAGAAAGAGGGAATCAAAAAGGCCAATGTACAGGTCATTCTGCAAATGAATAGGTTTCATACTATTATTGAAAGAAGACCATGAACTTCTCAACATCTGTAGGAACTAAAGCAGGAAATTGAAGTCATCAAAACACACTAAAATCGCAACTCGGGCAGTATCTGCCATAGCTCTGGGCTTTCTTTGATCCTCCTAGTCCTCTCATTTTTTTAATGTCAGCACTTGCTTCCTGCCAAGTTCCGTTGTTACTGGCCTCAGCCAGGGCTCACACCTGTCTTGGAGCATCCAGGTGGCCTGCAGCTGGCCTCCCTGAGCCCATCCCTGAAGTGAGCTTCTAATGGCATTCATTTCTTGTGATACACAATAATCAGATTGTTCAGTACTTAAGCCTAGACAAAAAAAATGATATTTTAAGATCCCAGAGGAAATATAGCAACCAAATCAACTAGCCAGCTCAAAAGGACCAGTCTAGTCACTGTCTGAAAGATGATTTTATAGGCTATGACCCTGACAAATTCTCTTCTTATTTTAGGCTCTCCATGGTTTTGATCCAAGCTTCAGACATAAAATCATTGATTGTTAGAACTCAAAGAAATCTTAGGAAGCTCATATTCCTCACTTTATAGATCAGGAGAGCAAGGTCCATATTGGGAAATAACTTGATTAAAGTGATGTCAACAAGCATTTATTAAATCCCTACTATGGATTAAAAGCTACTATGCTAAGCACAAAATACAAAGAAAGGTAAAAACAAAACAAAACAAAAACAAAACAATTCCCCCCTCAAAAAAAAAAAACTCAACAATTCTTGTTCTCAAGGAACTCAAGTTCAAGTTCTCAAGGAATCCAGTCTTGTAAAGTCTCATAATATTGTGCAAATAACTATGTACATACAATATACATCCAGGGTAAATTGGAATTAAAACACAAAAGGGGGTACTAAGACTAAGGAAACTGAGAAAGTTCTTATAGTAGGTGGGATTTTTATATGGATTTGAAAGAAGCCAGGGGAATCAGAAGGTATACACAAGGGGAGAGAGAATGACAGGCATAAGGGATAGCCAGTAAAAAAAAAAAAAGAAATCAGTGTTGCATTGGAGAAACAACAAGGGGTCCAATGTGATTGAGTTGCAGAATATTTATTGGGGAGTAATATAAGAAGTATGGAAAAGTAGTGAGGGGCCAGGTCATTAAGGTTTTGAATGCAAATAGAAGATGATATATTTGATCTTGAATGTTATAGTTTGTCATTGGAGTTTATTGAATGGGGAGCAGGATGACATGGTCAGATATGTTCTTGAGGAAGATTGTTTTGATAGCTTAGAAGAAGTTGAACTGGAGTGTGTAGAAACTTGGTGCAGGAAAACCAACCATAAGACCATTGCAACAGTATAGATATCAGATGATAAGATGCTATATTGGGATGATGGCAGTGTCAGTGGAGGGAAAGGGGTTTATATGAATTTTACAAATGGAAAAATTTTAGAAGTTGGTTATTAGAGCTGGATTGGAAAAAACGCAAGGTAAGATGAATAAGAGCTCTATTTACTGGAGTAAGATGATTTGGGTTTGGGATTTGAGTCTTGACTCTTGGTTTTACCAATTACTAATTACATAAAATTAACATTATAGGGTCCTAGGTCTTAGGCTCCTCAGAGCCTCAATTTTTTCAAATATAAATGGAGATTTTGATTACTCTATTACCTCTAAAATTTGTTGTGAGAATAAAATGAGTTAATATATGTCAAAAAAAGGCTTTGAATTCTAAGGTGCTACTTAAAGTAGGTTGTTGTTTTTGTTATTATTGTTGTTTTTGTTGTTATCATTATGATAATTATCAACAATCATTGTTAAATGGGTTTATTCAGAAACAAAGAGGTTCTTTTCTCCAGAAAGGCAGATCTTGGAGCTTCTAAAATCTACCTGAGTATAATTTTTTTTTATTTTTAAATCCCTGACTCCACCAAAGATCCTGTTCTGAGCTCCTGTGCAAAGATCAACCAAGGGACTCCTGCCTCTAGTTTATCTAGCTTCTAGGCAGGACCTGACTGTGACTACTTCTGGAAAGAAGGCTGAGGAGAAAGAAAAGGAAAAGGTGTTGGCAGAAGGGCTGTCTCATCAGTGGAAATGTATTCTGTAATGGGAACAGGAGAAAGGCTGCATTCTCTCTCTCTCTCTCTTGACCTCTCTTTGTATCTGCATTCTTTGTAGCCGGTATCTCAGATTCTGCAAATGCATCAGAAACAAAGAAAGAAACCAAATAGGAAAAAAAATCAATATAAGTGAGAGGAGACCTTTCCCAACACAGAAGCCGAGATGGCAGAAAGCATCCATTAGTCCGTTACTTTGTGTGGTGAATCAGGAGCCAGAATGGGGCAGGTTCAAAGGAGAGAAAGCTAGCATTCCAGCAGCAGGGCACAGTATATTGTTCCTTCTCTAAAAATACTTGGGTTTTTCCTTATGTTGCCTCCTCAAATATGCAGAGTAGGTGGTTCAAAAATAGGCATTTTCCTTATATAATGTGATTTAATGGGTCCTTTGAGACTTCTCCATCCTTTCATCTAAAACTTCTCCCACTAATTTCCTGAAACCTAAACCTTACTTTGACCCATACAGGTTGCTGAGGCATCAAGAGGATTGACTGAAGTCCCTGGTGCATATTTAACCTGAAGTTTTAGATTTAGTTCAGTCATGATCCTTGGAACTGATGTATGGGTAGGGGGAGAGTTTCCTATGGATGAAAAAAATATACTTGCTTGATCCCCAGAGAATAGAATGGGGAATATGGATGAAAGTTGTAGAGAAGCAAATTTTGGGTCAATATATTAAAAAAAATAATAATTCTTAGCAGTTAGAGCTATCCCAATGAACAATGGGGAAATAATAATAAAATTTATATGGCTTTTTAAGGTTTGTAGAACTTTTATAAATATTATTTTATTTGATCTTTACAACAACCCTGGGAATTAGATGCTATTATTATTCCTATTTTACAGATAACAGAAGTAAAGCTGACAGGAATTAAGTGTCTTTGCCCAAGGTTACTGGCTAGTAAGTGAGACAGGATTAGAATCCAGAACTCCTAGCTTAATATCATTCACTGTATATCCAAAAATTATTGAGTTTCTTGTCCCTGGAGGCCTTCAGGAAGGGACTAATCATAAGTGAGTAATCATGGAATCAAAAACTGGAGCATGCTCACAGCCATACTCTGGGAAAACCATCTTGGCAGACAAGCTAAATCAGGTGGAAGGTAACAACAGCCTCAAATCCATTGGTGAGTTAAAGGCATGTCTATTCCAAGCATGTGAAGATTGCCTCTGCAAGAATTGGCAGATAAGAATAATTTGTTCCAATGGCCATGAAGGCAGCTGAAGCAGGTGCAGGGGAACACTTAGCACTTGGTCAGACATCAAAGATACCAAGTCATCCCTGCATTCTGGGCCATCACCAGTCATCCTGACTTTTGTCTTACTACTGGATTTCACTGGAAGAAAGAATGAGACTGAATGACTTTGTGCAATTCTGCCTCATTTAAATCCAATTTATCATACCAAATTTATCCAATTTATCAACCCCAATTTATCCAATTTGTCATAGATTTAGGGTCAGAATGTACCTTCTGGGTCATTCAGTCCAATTCTCTCATTTTATAGTGAAGCAAACTGAGGTCTAGAGGGGCTAAATAATTTGTACACAATTTGTAAGTAGAAGAGATCTGATTTCAAATCCCCTATTTTTTCTCTTATGAGGAATGTAGTAAAGGAAATTTTTATTACGGTATAGATTTGACTGGATAACACTTGAGGTCCTTTCCAACTGTTAAATTTATGATTCTGAGATAAAAATTCCCATAAGCAAGGTAACATTTAAGTAATTACCAATTATATTTTAGTGTGAATGAATTGCAAATTCATAGGACGTTGGAGGTCAAGAAGACCTAGAACATTGAAGGACAGAGTTGAGAGTAAAAAAATTGAATACTAGAACACAAAAATTTCAAGTCAAAAGGCATTTTAAGTTCATATTATATACCAAACACAGAGCAAAGGATACAGATAAGGGAAAAAAATCCATAGTCTTCAAGAAGCTTAAAATCTAATAGGAGAGACAACATATAAAGAACCATATACAAAATATATGTATTGTGGATAGATGGTAATCTCAGAAAGAAGTTGGAAAGACCTCTTATAAAAAGCTAGTCAGTTAATGAGTTAAAAGCTGGGGAATGCAAAAACAAAAAGAAAAACAGAGCTCATATTCTTATGGAAGAGAATACAGAACAAAAAATAAATCACAAAAAGAAGTTTATATGCTTGGTAAATGGAAGGCCATTCTCAGAGGGCAATAGTTGGAGGTAGGATATAAAAAGGGCTGGGAAAAGCCTCCTGCAGAAAACAGAATTGGAAATGAATCTTGAAGGAGATCAGGGAAGCCAGGAAATGGAGGTGAGTAGGAAGAGAATCCTAAATATGGGGCATAGCCAGTGAAGAGATAAGGAATCTGGTGAGACTTAATGTCCAAATATGCAAGGAACAAGAAAACCATTGCAACTGGATTCTGACTACATGAAGGGGAGTTAAGTACAAGAAGACCAGAAAGGGACCATGTTGTAAAAGAGCTTTATGTGCCAAATGGAGCTTTTTATATTTGATTTTGAAGACAATAGGGAGTCTTCAGAATTTACTGAGTGGAGAATGTGTTAGGATAGGAAGGGATATTAGAATAGAGAATATTAAGATGTGGAAGATGAAATGTGAGAATTGTAAGGAGCCTTACAACTTGCCTACTTAAGTTCACAGTGTCTAATAATACGGTCTCTTTTCTCCTCCTGATTTCAATCAAAAAAGCCCAAAACACTGTCATTGTTTGGGAAAAACACTGGCATTGCTGGTGAGACAATCTGGGCCTGAGTTCTGACTCCACAGATTATTTGCTATGAAACCTTGTGTGAGACATCTTACCTCTCTATGAAAGCTATTTTCCTTATCAGTTCAAATGGGAACAACAATATCTGCCTGATTATTTCACAAAGCTTTCATGAGGTCCAATTATGCATAGAGTGCTATGTAAACCATAGCACACTCTTTAAATATCAGATATTAATCTCGTCATTGCTCATATGCCTGGTAATGTCTGACTGAGAGATCCTCAGAAAGTAGTGTTATTAAAAGCACACAGTACAAAGTGAAGAACTTAAAAGGCCAAGGTCTCCCACCGTATCCAGAGCCACCTCCACTCGTTTTGGTCTATAGTTTGCCACTGGACCCAGATGGCTCTGGGGGAAAGTAAGGCAGGTGACTTTGTACATTTTCCCTCATTTAATTCCAATTCACTTGGCATCTCCTCCCTGGTGTCATGGTCCTCTTGGATAATCGAGGGCAAACAACCAATAATCCAGAAGTCCTGGAACACTTTGGGATCACAGTATTACCAAGTCCGAATGTAATACAAATGATCATCCAGCCTCTTTTCATCACCCTTGTGAGGCAGAAAAAAATGGGTGATTTACCCAAGTTCACACAGCAGTGTCCAGTCTCCCCTATGAGGAATGCCCCAAGAGTCTGTTGTGATGGGTAGCTCAATAATCCAGATGGCTATGTCCATTCTGGCCAGCCTCCAATTCTCAGGCCTTTGTCCAAATAATGAGCCCTATAGCTTCAAAGGTTCTCTGCCCACATCTCTCACAATGAACCCACTCCCATTATCCCTGCGTCCAAAATGACTCTGCAGTAAAAAGATGCTTTGCAGAGTCTGGATTTCTTTACCTGAATTCCTTCTTGCTATCACTCTTCAACCCCACACACATTTGAAGAGGGAAAGAAGGTTCATTGAAAAATGGAAGGCCTGCTTTTGGCCTTACCTCATTATATGGCAAAGAATAAAGTCATCCTATTTAGAAGAAGAATGAGCAGACATGGTAAATTACCAGGTGGATTGAGGCTGCAGTTGACTGGAAACGGTGTTTTGGGGGGAAAAAAGAAAAAAAAAAGAAACCTTGATCATTTCTGCACTGTCAGAGGCAGTTTTTAAATTTTATGCTTTTCCCCTCCTAGTCCCTTAGCATTCTACCTGGATTACTCTCATGTTTTGCTAGTTAATTTTGAACATCACGCCTCAGCCCTGTGGGGCTTTTGAGAAGAAGATCAAATCTGTGGGCTGAGATAGAATAAGATAATGTAAGAGAGGGGGTACAAGGCTGAGTGAAAAGGAGGAATTGAACTCCCTGATTAGAATTAAGGGGGCTGGGCTAAATGTGATTTTAACAGCTATTGTAGTGCTATGGTTAGAATATAGTATAATGTTAAAGCTGGAAAAGATCTTGGACCATAAGATGTTGGAATATAAAATGTTAGCTTTGGAAGGGACTGAGGGGATGTAGAATATCCAAACAAAGACTATTAGATTTAGACTAGAACAGAAGACTTAGAACACTGAATATTAGAACAAAGTTGTCAGAGAGAAAAAGAAACTTAGAATATAGAATGTGAGGAAAAGGAATCTTGAAACTTAGAATGTTAAAACCTGGGAATTTGGAATATTAGAGTAGGAAGAGGCCTTAGAGATCACCAAGTCCAAACCCCTCATTTAATTAATGTGAAAATCTAAGAGCCAGATGAAAGAATTTAAGTTTATCAAGATAATTAGTGATAGAGCACTCCCCATCGTCAATTCCAGACATCCACTCTACCACAATTACTCAGAAAACTTCTCTGAAGTCTACACTTAAAATGTAACACCCAATTCCTATTGTAGGAGTATTGCATATGTCAACTCTACCTCCTCCAGCTCCATTCTTTTTCTTCCTGACTTCTGCCCTTTCTACTGTTCCCATCCAAAGGATTGTCAGTAGATAGCTTTCTGCATAGCTACTTCAGATGCTCTATGCAAGCAAGAGACAAAAAATGGAGCAGCACATTTCAATCCACCTAGATACAAATCATATTTCCTATTTAAAAATTTTTCTTATTCATATATTCAACAGTTACTTTTTATAAATGAAGACAGAAGCTGTTTTGATCCTTCTTCCTTTTTTTGAACACCTTGCACCAAAATAATTCTAATTATGCATCCTCCAAATCTAAAGCTATAGGCTTTTTAGGTAAGGACTCTGCTTTTTTCTATTTGTATGGCAGTCTTCTTAATTTCAATCTGGGCCAGAACAACCTGCTGAATTTTAAGACCTTTAAGAGCTCTGATATTTGTATATATGAAGATTGTATGAAGGAACTGATTTTGCTTAGAGAAGGGTGGAGACTTACTTGCAGGCTCTTAAATATTTTGAAGGGCTGTCATAGAGATTAGGCTTTCTCTGCTTGGTCTCAAAGGGCAGAACTAGGAACATTAGTGCAAGTCACAGAGAGACAGATTTCATTTCTACTTAAGTACATACTTCCTAACAGTGTTGCCCAGAAATGGAATGGGAGATGTTGGTTTCTCCATCAGTAGGGGTCTTCAAACAGGCTTGGTCAGGATATAATAGCAGGGTTTCCTAATAAGGTTAAACTAGATGGTCTCTAAATACCTTTCCAGCTCTGAAATTTTGCGATTAATTTGGCAAGCAGACAGATCAGGGCTCACATTTTGAACATCAGAAATGCCAAAATAAGTCAGATAATTGGTCCATCCATTTAGCTTCATTTTCAACTCTATTTTGCTAATTTTGATGTTAATGTCAAATTCCATCCAACTCAGCTCACTTCAGTTTTTGTCCAACCCTAGGCATGGTGTCAAGAGGCAGATATTTGACTTAGTTTTCACCATTTCTTCATTCATTTGGTCAATACTTCTTGAGTTCAGTATTGTTATTACTAAGTGAGACTCTGAGGAAAATATAGACATGAACAAGATCTTGTTACTCCCTATTAGGAGCTTAAAATCTAGTACTAAGAAAACTGTATATGAAGAATTAGTGCAGGGGAGAGACAATGCAGGGATTCAGTGTGGGGGAATCAGGTATTATAGTTAGGCTTTGAATATGAGATAGGATTTGAGGAGCTTATAGTGCCTGACATAGAAAATTGCTTAACAAATCTTTCTTGAATTGAATTGAATTGAATTTATTGATGAGGTCCTGGGTAGTAGGTTGGCTGAGAAAGCCTGAATCATTTTCTCAATCTGGAAGCCTCCCAATAACCTGAGGCAAGTTGGAAGAAGCACTGGTAGGATTATAATTGGACCTTTTTGATTTTATTTCGACCTTTTGTTCTTAAATTGATCTTGGTGTAAATGGACTTTGGATTACAGATCATTTCAGGTAAAAGCCTCTAGAAACCCCACCTTTACTCTCTCCAATAAGAAAATGATGTCATATTATAACATCCTAAGATTATATATATATATATATATGTATATATATATAAAATATTATTAAAAATCTGCTCAAATTGTAGATCTTCCCTAAACTTCTCAATGAATTTAGTCCAACAGTCTTTTCACTCCTTCATTTCCTTCACTCCCCCAAGCAGACTATAATTAAGCACTGATACATACATACATATGTATATATATACATATATTCACACATATAACATATAATATACACACGCATATATACATATACATATATACATACATTTGCATCTAAAACAATATTAATATGGCTTACATATAATGTAAATATCTCTCTTAATTGAATCTCTAAGTTTGACTTTGTCTGAGATCAATGATTACTAGCCCTTTTTTTAAAAAAAATTCTACTCTTGATCTTGTTATAATGTTTGTATATATCTTATATATACATATATATGTGTATATATGTATATGTATATATATATCTTTCATATCCCTGCCTACTCTTCTACTTTAATTCTACTCCTTAACTTGCCTTGCTATTACTTAACCTCTCCCCATCCATGGATCTCACCCTTTTCTTCTCCCCCTTCCCTTTCCCTTTTTCTTTGTTCCATTCTCATTACTATGCATAGCTTATCCTACTCCCTTAATTCTAAACACTCAGTTTGTAATGTACATTAGTACTCACTTGGGGCACTCATTTGGGTGAAATCACTTACTCTCAAAGTGTTAAAATAAGAGTTACATAGATAAAACAATGGGACAAAATGTCCCACTGGTACTAGCTTAATGGAGGTCTTAGTGTAATGGCCTTTCAGATTCAGAGAAGACAGAAATTCATATGAATGGAAGTAGTCAAGCTCTAGATTTCAAGTTCTAGGTGGAACTGAAAAGAGGAAAGTTTTGTAAGTGAGGAAAACTGTAGGGGGAAATGAATAAAAGTGAGAATGAGCACAGTGTATTAGATAAAGGAAATGATGAGACTAGATCTCATAGATTTTAGGAGTATTAAAAAAATGAGACTAGATATATGAAATAGAGCAAGTTGACAGATTATTAACATATAAATATAATGCCATATCTGTTGGGGACTTTGTGAATGGGATTCCTGTATGAAGTTAAAGATTAAATTACATGGTCTCTAAGAACTTTTCCAATTCTGTGAACTTCAATTCTCTCTGACTGCAACACAGAAGGATGGTTTGTGGGAGAATATACAAGTTGTTCTCCATAATGTTATTCTTCAAAGGCAAAGACAAAGGCAAATGATATTCCCATTTCCTCCACTTACCAAGCCAGAAGACAAATACCATATTTTGAGGCATAATGGAGATAACATTGGAGGTAGAGTTAGAGAACCTGGAATGTAAATGTTTAAGGTCCTCAACCCCACTTTATTCTATGTGATCAGACCAAGGCTGGTAAATCTAGATAATTCCTAATTCAAGCAAGGACAACTAAATCTTCCAGATTCATGATGGAGCAATGAATCATCAGAGTTCATCATTAAATAACCTGTTTTTCTCCTAAATAATTGGGTCTTGAAACTGGAAATTGAATGGATGCCCATCAATTGGAGAATAGCTGAATAAATTATGGTATATGAATACTATAGAATATTATTGTTCTGTAAGAAACGATCAGCAGGACGATTTCAGAGAGGCCTGGAGAGACTCGCATGGACTGATGCTGAGTGAAACGAGCAGAACCAGGAGATCATTATACAAGGCAACAACAATACTATATGAGGATCAATTCTGATGGACATGGCTCCCTTCAACAATGAAATGTTTCAAACCACCTCCAATTGTTCACTGAAGAAAGCCATATACACCCAGAGAGAGGGATATGAAATGTGGACCACAATATAACATTCTCATACCTTTGATTGCTGTTTGCTTACATTGTGTTTCCTTTGTCTGATATGCTTTCGTGTAGATAAAATTTTTCTTGCACAACAATGATAAGTATGGAAATATGTATACATATATTCAATTTGTCAAGTATTTTAACATAATTAACATGTAGTGGATATCCTGCCATCTAGGGGAGGGATGGGGAGTAGGGGGGAAAAATTTGTAACAGAAAGCTTTGTAAGGGTTAATGTTGAAGAATTACCTGCACATATGTTTTGCAAATAAAATAAAATTTAAAAAAATAATTGGGTCTTATCAGAGCATATAGAATACTGCATCTATAATCCAAGATCCTACCTAGATCCACTCCCAGCTTTACCATTTATCATCTACATGATCACGGGAAAGAAACTTTACTCTCTGATTCTGTTTCTTTATCTGTAAAATGGAAAAAAAAATATTTCTATTATCTGTCTCACATATTTTTATTTGAAGGGAGGAAGGAAACACTATGTAAACCTTAAAATGTTTTTAAAAATATGAGCTATTGTTATTATAATCAGTATGGGATGATAGAGGCAAAGAAAGAACTGTTTCTCCCAGTAGGAAACTTAATTCTTCAGGGCCAAACCAGCAGAGGAGAAGCCTACTGCGATCTCTTGCCTCCCAGGAACTGTCAATCCTATAAACAAAGGTGTTGTCAAACAGCCTTATTGAAAAGTAGTTTAAATTAACCTTGACAGGTGGATTAATAAATAATAAGTCCTGAATGATTTATAAAGAAATCAATTACACCATAAATTTTAAAACAGCATGTGCTTTAAAATCTAGAATGGGGAGCTGCAGCATTCTTGATAAAGTTCAAATGTGTTCAGATACAATTCTGGGACATTTGAACATGCTAGAGATAAAGCAAGATCTTGCTGCTGTGCAAGTCACTTACTCTCCTAATGCCTTATTATCTCCATCTCTTGAATGAAGGTGTTGAACTAGTTGATTTTAAAAGACCCTTTTAGCTCTAACAATTTATTTTAAACTTTGAGGTTTTAAGACCCCAATTATAGGTTAACTCATCATGATTCTGGAATTCTAGTTTAGATATCCCTTGATTCTACAATCCATACATTGTACACAGTCCCCAGACCTTTCTCACAGCTCGGAAGCTTCCTTTTTTCCTAGTCTCTTCGACTATTCCTCTAATTACCTCCAGATGGCACACGGCTCTAAGACCCAGCTCCCAAAGGATCCTTCTGAGTTTGCACAATTTCCCGATAGCTTCAGAGACGTCTCCTGTCAGTTTGGACAAAGAAACTGGTTTTTAAGAGGACATGCAAGTAATGGAGCTTGAAGGTGAGGGAGGGAAGCAATAAGGAAGAGAATTTGGGAGGAAGAGACCCTCTTCTAAGGGAATCAGAAAGAAAACCCCAGGGTCTTAAGTCTCTAAACACTGATAGTCCTGTTGCCTGGTCTCCTAGGAGTAGCTATAAGTACCTAGGGACTAAGGGAAAGCCTCCCATTATATTTGGAGGCTTTAAATAGACATATAGTAAATTACCCAGATGCCCAATGATTTAATTATGGTGCATGGAAAGAACTCAATTCTGAAGTTTTCTTACTTCTACTTTACTTCCTGGATTTAAATCCTAGATCTAACATTTACTACCTATGTGACCTTTCACAACTCAATTAACCTCTTTCAGTCTCACTTTATTTCTCTGTAAAATGAGGAGGTTATATAAGATAGTTGTTGAAGTCCTTTTTGATTCTAAATATATGATTCTATAATTTCTAACGAATGACATTTCTCTTATTCTTTAAGGTTCAAAAAACACTTAATAGCTATTACTTCTCAAAACAACCCTGAAAGTACTATAAGCCTAATTATTCCCATTTTACAGATTAGGAAACTGAAACATAGCTTCTGTGACATGTCCATAGTCATAAAGCCAAAGCAGGGGGGAAAATGAATTCAGATCTTACCTGATTCCTAGGATACCTTATCATAGGTTGCCTTTCCAAGGCAATGAGGGACAGTTGACCTAGGACAAGGGAAGGAAAATGAAGAAGCAGATTGGTATAACTGGAAGGTATGTTAAAAAGTACTGATCCTTGTTGCTTTCTTTTATAGATGAGAATATTGCAGTGTAGCCCATGACTTTTCCAAGGTCACAGGGCTCTTGAGTATCAGCTGCTTTGACTCCTAGTCCCAGGTACATGGATGGTCTTGGAATTTCATAGAAGGCAGTCTTGCCTTTTAGAAGCTGAAGTTTCAGACTGGGCTCTCAGTGAGCAGGGAAAAGCAGAGCTCTCCTGCCCCAAGGGGTTAAAAAGAGTGAGTACCACCATACATCCCACTTCTACCCTGTTTAAAGAGACCCAGGTAGGTTCATGTCAGCTTCTGGGCCTAGGATGGAGACTTATTCCCTCTGTAAGCAAATACATTCCCCCTGGACCAGCCAGGTCTCAATATGATCGATCAAGGGCGGTTACACTGCAGGGCCCTAATCCTCATGGTGTGCATGATAGAAACCTTTGAGGGCAATTACAACAAATCTGGAATGACAGCCTAAGTGGTTTTGCTTCTCTCCTTAGGGTTAAACTATCCTGACTGTTATGAAAGCCTATACTGGCCATATTACTGTCAGTTATGTCAGAAGACCTGGATACAAATTCTGGTCTGTGTCCTCCTCTGTAAAATGAAGGGATTGGGTTATGTGATCTCTAAAGTCCCTCCCAACTCCTTACATTGTGAGATTCATTTACATTTGCTGGTCAGAAGCAGAGCAGGCTTAATGGCTTTTGTCTTAATTTCTTCCTTTCTTCCTTCTTTTCTTTCCTTCTTTCTTTTCCTTTCTTTCTTTCTTTCCTTCTTTCTTTTCTTTCTTTCCTTCTTTTCCTTTCTTTATTTTCCTTCCTTCCTTCCTTTTTCTTTCTTTCTTTCTTTCTTTCTTTCTTTCTTTCTTTCTTTCTTTCTTTCTTTCTTTCTTTCTTTCTTTCTTTCTTTCTTTCTTTCTTTCTTTCTTTCTTTCTTCTCTCTCTCTTTCTCTCCCCTCCCTTCCCCCCTCTCTTCTTCCTCCCTCCCCTTTTCCTCCCTCCCTTCCTCTCCCTCCCTCCCCCTCCCTCCTCCTCCCTCCTTCCTTCCCTTCCTTCCCTTCCTTCCTTCCTTCCTTCCTTCCTTTTCCTTCTTTCCTT
>JAJPUD010001086.1:121291-156990 GCA_023553655.1 Myrmecobius fasciatus | reverse complement strand
TCCTTCCTTCCTTCCTTCCTTCCTTCCTTCCTTCCTTCCTTTCTTCCTTCCTTCTTTCCTTCCTTCCTTCCTTTTTTCCTTCCTTCCTCCCTCCCTCCCTTCCTTTCTTTCTTTTTTCTTTTCTTTCTAGGTTGATCTATAGATGGGTTGGACAACAACACGGCCAAAAATAGTTGAATGCCTATGCCAAAGGCATATTAACTGCAAAAGTCTAGAACACTTGTCTTTTGGGCTTGAACTCTCTCAGGGTTTTCCCCAACAATTCACCTGAATTGAAGTATTCTCTTCCTTCTCCCCTCCCCACCTCCATTTCCTGTAGTCATTCATTCATAAATATTTATTAAGCACCTATTTTGTACTAGGCACTGTGCTGATCACTTGGGGACAGAAAGAAAGGGAAGAGACTTACCATGCCTTCATAGAACTCACAGTCTGATGGGAGAGACCATTAAACTATGTACAAAATAGATATATACATGATAATTTGCAAGTAGTCTCAGAAGGAAGGTACTAGTACTAAGGGGATAAAAAAACAGCTTTTTTTTGTAGAAGAGGAGGTTTTTATCTGAAAATCTTAAAAGGAAGCCAGGGTATCCAGAACATCTTCAATGTCCTGAATAGCCCTTGTCCAACTTTCCCTCTGAAAGTGTCTAGGAGAAGAGGACACAAGCATTCTTTAGAGAAGAGATAATGAGCTTAATGGGAAATCTGTTCAAGGCTACTTATTGCATCTCAGAGTGGCTGGAAAAATGACATGCCCAAAAATATGAAAGAGATTGTCAGTGATGACAAAGAGGCCTCCAGGCCCTAGGGAAGACTGCCAGGTCTGGGTGCTAACAAGAGTCAGAAAGCAAGCAATTTCTATTGGAGTAAAGTATCTGAAGCCAGGAACAGGCCTCAGGTCCCTGGTGTGGGGACACATAATAAGGTTCCAGGGAGACCAGACAGGAGAATAACACTCTGTTCATTAATTAACTCCCTATCCCAGGGACATTGCATAGGGACATCATGTCCTTTAACTGACTTTTGAGGGCCCTTCCTTCTTTGACATTCTATGCTCTAACATTCTACATTTGTAGGTCCCTTCTTCTATCTCTAATTTATTCTCATGTCTGTTCTAGCTTTGACATTCTATGTTGTAACATCCTATATTCTTGGGCCTTTCCAGTTCTAATAATATATGTTCTAAGCTCTCTTTCAACTGTAATATTTTATGTTATAAAGTCCCTTCTAGCTCTCATATTCTTTTACTTTGAGATCATGATCTAGCCCTTCCTAATATGTAATCTTATTTTCCAATAAACTCCAACATGTTTCTTCTAATTCTGTCATATTCTATGATCTATATATCCTAAGGCCCTTTGATCTTTAATATTCTGTGTTCTGATCTCTGTTTTAAGTTCTGATCCAGATCTAATACTATGAGTTCCATATTCCTTTCCAATTTTAACAGTTAATGGGCAACTCCCTCCTCTGTCTCAGTGAGACAAAATACAAATTTTCATTTACACATTAGCCTAAAATGCTAATATCCCTTACCAAAATAGGTACAGAAATACATATTTTTTTCCTGAGGCAATTGGGGTTAAGTGATTTGCCCAGGGTCACACAGCTGTTACGTGTCTGAGACCAGATTTGAACTCAGGTCCTCCTGACTTCAGGGCTGGTGCTAGAAATACATATTTACCTAACATTTTAGGTTTATAAAATATCCTCACAGTGACTCTATAAAGTAGGTACTCTCAATATTATCACCATTTTAGAGATGAGAAAACTGAGGCTCAGAGAGATCTAGTAATGTTCCCATAGTCACACAACTAGCAAGTGTTGGGTCTTTTGAGTCCAGATCTAATGAATGCTCTTTCCATTACACCTTGACTTTTTTCTAAAGAGCGTTTATCTTTCAACTCCCACCCTTCTCCAAGAATCCTGACTCACTACCCTGGTTCCTTGGTCTCCCTTCTGCGGTGAATACTACATACCCCAGCATTCATGCACCAGGAGCTAAATCATCCTGCTATCAGACCGCTGTGTTCTTGATCAATAGAGACTATATCCTGAGCTCCTTTGTTGGGCCCATAGTGCCTAGCATTGAGCAGAATGAGCAGCAGGTGCTTGGTTCCTCTCTGTGCATCAAATGATTGATTCACACAAGATGAAGGGGGAAGGTAAACGATGAAGGAGGAACAAGTTACATTTCAGCTTAGCAATTAAATCTCCCCAGAGTGGCTCCAACTGTATTTCAGCACCAGTGAAACATCGTTAATTGAAATCCGTAATTCCAGCACTCATTAATAACCAATCTTTGGAAGCAGAGATCATCCGTGGCCATTAATGATGAACATAAAACAGGTCCAGGTCTTCATAGTGGAACAGCAAGTCCCCAGTTCATTTTACAGTTGATTAGAGTGAGTTAAACTTTGCCCTGCCTGTAAGTTGTATATTTAATAGGAGAAGTTGGCAATATATGAAGTTATCAAAATACCACAGGTGCACTGGATGGCATCCAGCAGGCATAGCTCATCCTAAACAGTGTGGTGACCCTGCAGAAATGGGCCTGGGAAACCATCCTACAAGATGTATAATGCGATTTAAACTAATCTGACACAGAAGAAGTAGGGAGATGGCTACCCACCAGAACCCAGATCATCAAGAATCCTGCAGCAGCTTCTCAGTTCTGGCAAAGAAGCGAGCAACCACTTATGGGTAGTGGGGAGAACTTAGGATGGTTCCAGTCTCACTTCTGCCACCAACATGCTGGGGGATCTTTGACAAATAACTTCACTTTTTAATTCTGAATGTCAATTTGATACTCTGTTAAATGAAAGGTTTATAGTAGAAGTCTCTAAGGTTGCTTAGATTATGTGCTCTGATTTCCCTTCCAGCTCGGACACTCTGTGCTCTAAGGAACCTCTTAGCTCTTATATTCCATAGTCTAAGGCCCCTCTCAACTCCACTCTTCTGTATTCCAAGTCCTCATTTAGTTCTAAATTCTGAGGTCCCTTCCTCCTTCCCAGTTCTCACATTCTGTGTTCTAAGATTCCTCTCTGCTCAGTCATTCTGTATTCTCATGTTCCCTCTATTTCTAACATTCTAAGATCTAAGTTCCCTTATAGCTCTATCTATATACTTAAGGCTAACCCATCAATAAGCATTTATTAATCATTAATCATTTAACTGTGTTAGGTGCTGCCAATAGAAATATAAAGAATGAAACAATCCCTGCTCTCAAGGACCTTAACTGTAATGGGAAAGACAGCAAGAACATATGTGAAGGTGAAGTCCCTCCTAGCTCCAACATTTTGTGCTCCAAGATTGCTCTCTGCTCTGGCAAACTCCTCTTATGTTCCAAGTTCCCTTTCAGCTCTAAACTTGTATATTCTAGAGTTTCTTCTAGTTAGAACACTTCATATTTTAAGACTTCTCTGATATAATAAGTCTCTGTTCATTCTAAAATCCAGCCTAGCTCAAATGATTGCATATTATAAAGGTCTTTTACAGCTCCAACATTCTAAGGCTCTTCCTAGGCAGGTTATTATGTATTCTAAGGCCTTGGCCAGCTCCAAAGTTTTATATTCTAAGATTTTTCCAACGTTAACATTCAATTTTTTTGATGTAAGAACTTTGCAATTTCAGCATTTGATATTCCAAGACTCATTCCAATGCTAACATTCCTGAACATCCAATTTCTTAGCTACTAAGAACTTTCATCAGCAGGAGCTGGTGGAGTTATCACAACCAGCACTTTTATTGGGCATCTATTATATGGGGCATTATGCTAATCCCTGAGGTAGATTTGAAGGCCCCTACCTTCAAGTAGGCCAGCTGGCTGGCACAGTGGATAGAGTGCTGAGCCTGAAGTCAGGAAGACTCATGTTCATGACCTCAAATATAATCTCAGACATTTACCAAGTGTGTGACTCTGGGCAAGTCCCTTAACCCTGCTTGCCTAGTTTCCTTATCTGTAAAATGAGCTGAAGAAGAAAATGTCAAATAATTCTAGTATCTATGCCAAGAAAATGGAGTCATGGAGTCAGTAATGATTGAAAGTGACTGAACAACAACAATAATACCTTTAAATGATTTTATTTTCTATTTGGGAAACAGCTAGACATATTAAAAATACCTAATAATAATGAGCCAGTGTATAGAAAAAGGGATGAAATTGACCATTGAATATCTGAATTAGTGTTACAGGAATTCAAAGAATGAAGTTATTGGAAATTTGAGATCCAGACATAAAGCCATTTGCCTGAGATTGTCACACAAATAGTTATAGAAACAAGACTCAAACCCTAGTCTTTATATTCAAGTTGAGTATTCATTCTCCTCTACCAAGTTCAGTATTCTTTCTCCTATTCCAAATCTCCTCCCACATAAATTGGCCTACTGACCATCTGTAATTTTCTTATCCACATTTCTAAAACTCCTTCTAACTTTACCATGTGGATAGAGACTTTATGTGATAGTGCTGCTTGAGACATTTATCAGTGACATGATCGTGGGTTGAGTTACTTCTTGGAATCTCAATTTCCTTTTCCAAAAATGAGGCTAATCCTCTTGTTATTTCTATACTTGGACACAGTAAGAAAAGTGATTTACAAATATTATAGCACTACTGAGTGCTGTTCTTCCACCCCAAGTAATACATTTCAAGGGTCAGCTCCAAAATCAGTTATGCTGATGAAGTTTCAATTGATGCCCTCAGCTGGAAGGCATATCCCTTTTTAGGATATAATAGCTCCATGTCTCTACAAACCAACCCTGTTGTATCTAATTGTCCTGATTAGTCTTTTTCCAGAAGCCAATTTATTTTATCTTTTGGAAATAAAATCCAGTTTTCTTTGATTCCTTTTTCTGAATCATAGTTAATTTGATTTCTTGTTGCTGTTTTATTATTTTTTTTGTCTGAAGTTTTCTGAGTGGCATAAAACAGGAACAGAAGTAAATTAATGTAATTGGAGCCATCTTTTGAATGACTGCATAGACCTATCGACCAGGGGGAAAATAAGGGTCCAGGAACACTGGGCTCTGACTGTCGCTTATTATTTAAGAGGCCAGTCTGATGACTGGCTCCAAAAAAGCTGTGGTAAGAAAGTTCAGACCCAGGAGACAGTTCTTTGGAAACACTTAGCTCAGAATTTCTGATGCTCCAAACCCATCATCTATGTGGTAACTACTCCCACTGACCTTTGATGAAATTAGGGGAATAGCTGAAGGAAGAGAAAGCATGAGCTGGGCAATTGAGGATTTCAGTCTAAATTCTTAGCTTGTTAGCTATGTGATTTTGGGGAAGTTGTTGCAAGATATTACAGCATTAAATTTGAGTGAAACTTGGAGCTCATCTAGTACCACTTCCTCATTACACAGATGAAGAAACTAGGGGCCAGAAATTTTAATGAACCACCCAAGTAATAGTAAATAGAAAACAGCAGAAAGAAAAGCCAGGATTTGAAATATCTATTTACTAGTATTTTTCTGAGGCACTGTGCTATTCCCCTCAGTCTTATTTTGTCCATGTTTTAGCAAGAGTTGGATTGAATGTTTTAAGGTCCCTTCCACTGCTACTGTCCTATGATACCCTCTGCCCTCTCCTACCCATTGGAATATAGCAAATTTTAATGATTTAGTAGAGGGAAGAGATACTGTTTGTGGTCAGGATTAGGATTAAATGAGTTAGGGCGAATTAGGGGTTGTAGAGATGATCCAGTTCAAAACCCCCATTTTAAAGAGAAAGACACAAAATAGTGAGCAGGAAGATTCAATCCCAGCTTGAATTCATGCCAGATTCACTGCTCTTTACCCCATATTATGCATTCTGCCTTTTAGAAAGGTCAGGATAATATTTTAAGTACATCTTGGCTATTCACCTCCAAGTAGCTTAGCTCTTACTAGACACGATCCTTATTCTCTCTAGCAATTGATAGAAAGAAACTAAATATATATTGATTATAATTTTTGCAACTCTAAAGGAACATTGAAGCTAGACAACTTGCCAGAGATCATATATTCAGGTGGGACTAAATCCTAAAACAACCAGCTTGATGTTTAATAGGGAAATACATGGACCATGATTCTCTTCCACCATCAGGGGACTTGAATATGTGGCTGACTATTCAAAGGGGAGGATAATGTGTGAGCCTCAAAAGCTGAAATTTAGCCAAGTAGAAGTCATTAATGTGACCAAGTTTGAGGAGTGCTCTATTAAAGTACTCATCAAAGGATGGCTTTCAAATAGATTTAATGAGAGTAAAGGAAAACTAGGGTACATTGTCTACAATGGAAGTGGTAGTCCCTTATTGTATTCATAGTTCTGAGTAGGACCTAGGAAAGGAGAAATCTCTTTCTGAACTTTAGAAGATACTGATATTAATTCCGAGGTTTTCTTTCTCCCTCAAATAATAATCTGATAATAAAAGGATGAGGAAGTCACATCATTGGTTTCAAGGCAACACCCATCAACTATGAAAACATCTTTTTAATTCCTTCTCAATAGGATATTTAAGAAAAAGGAACACATATTACCAATATTTATTTTTGTACCTATTTTACAATTTTGTCAATTCTAATTTTTAAGTAATTTTTTTCTTCAGTATTTCTTATATCTCTTTTTAATAATCTGTTGATTTTTCCATAATATTATTGCATAATCCTTATTTCTTTCCCTAATTTATCCTTTTTAATTTTTATCACTTTTTGCTCTTTTTAAAATGTTTCTTTTTGGATTGTACATATTTAACATTTATCAGATTCCTTGCTGGCTTAAAGGGAAGAGGGAAGATAATAGAGGAAGGGAGAAAAATTTGAAACATAAATTCTCACAAAAATGAATGTTGAAAACTATGAATGTATTTGGAAAAATAAAATACTTTTAAGGAAAAAAAAGATGTTTTTCTTCATCTCTTCTAGGAACTCATGTTGCTCTTATGTCCAATCTACATTTTCTTTGAGGCTTTATTTGTAGATAATTTCACATTATTGTCTTCTTTTGAGTTTATGTCTTGAGACTTTTGGTTGATGTTAGATTCTACTCAACTTGGAGCCAGGGCAGGGAATGTCTAGCATGAAGGTCTATCTTTTATTAGCTTCTGCTGCTTTCACAGTTCTGTCCTGGTACTTATTAGTTTTCAGTGGTTCCAAAGTGATGTGAGCTCTGTTCCCTGCTTTATGCAAATTCCTAATCTGGCTTGAGTTTATTGACTTATATGTCAATATAAGTTTATATTATATATGTCAATATGAGTTTATATAGACTGTTTCTAGACTCAGTCACAGTTAACTACCCAGGAAATTCAGGTTCAGAGCAACTAAACTACTGAGTCCCTGAATTTGGTCTCCTGATCTGCTTTATTCCACTGAAGGCTTATGTGCAGGACTAAAGGTTAGAATTGAGTTCCAACTCTGTTCATGAGTTATATATACAGCTATGTTTCTGAAGCTTGTCTTTTATTCTTTGAATATGAAGAGTCCCTGCTTCTTTACTGTTTCAGTGACTACTCCTCTCTGTCTCATAATTATGGCCCAGGCTGGGGGGAATGGAGGGAGAAAATATTTTGAACACAAGGTTTTGCAAGGAACAATGTTGAAAACTATCTTTGCATATATTTTGAAAATGAAAAGCTATTACTAAAAACAAATCAGGAAGAATTTGCCAAATTATCAAGTGACAGAGGTTTAAAACAGAGTTTTCTAAAAATCATTAAATGAATTTTGGCTTGGAATTAGGATGAAATTTCCAACAATTTCTGAGATGACCCTAAACATAATTCTGCCATTTGTACTACATATTTATGTAAAACAATTTTCTCAATATCAATAATTATAAAATCAAAATATCACTCACTTGGAAATATGTTGAAGATTCTGTTTCCTGAAGAATGAAATATCTCACTGAAATTTAATTCTTTATGTAAAAATAAACAAGCAGGGGGATGGAGCCAAGATGATGGAGAATTGACAGAATTTCTCTAAGCTCCTTCTGTTTTCTCTTAGATCAACACCAGATCAAGCCTCTAAACTGGTTTTGGAGTGTAACAAATTTCCAGCAGAAGATATTTTGGAAGAATTTCAGAAAACGTCTGTTTCAATTGGATAGGGGCAGGGAGGAAGGGAAGAGGTGGCCAAATTTGGGTTCAGCACAGGGACTCAGTGCAGTGGTATCTGGGCACCTGGGCAAGGGATTCTACCAGGATGCTCTTAGCCAAAATACAACAGCATTGGTTACTCTGTCCTGATTCAGAAGCTAGTGGATCAGCAGGCTATTTGTGAGACATCCAACACCAATACAAAAGGCAAATAATGAGCCCCTGAACCCCAGAATAATGCAGGACTTGGCCATGCCCACCCAGCACAGGAAATAAGTCATCAGCACTGGCTCCAGGCTAGTGTGAAGCTGCTGTTGCCTGTAAAGGAAATTTGGGGCAATCTTCCTTTGCCCTAAGAGCACACCTTAATCTTTAAAAATGAGCAAAAAAGAAAAAAAATAACTCTGACCATAGATAGCTTTTCTGGAGCAGAGAAGAACAGATCTCAAACTCTGAGGACACTAAAAGCAAATCATCTCCAGATGCAGCCCCAAAAGGTGATATGAATTGCTCTCCATCTCACAATGCTCTCTTGGAAACATTCAAAGAGGATCTTAAAAGAGAATTAGAAGAAGAATGGGGAAAGGAAATGAGAACTTTACAGGAGAGTTTAGAAAAGGAAACACAGAAATTCTCTGAAGAAAACTCCTTTAAAAATAGATTTAGAGGAATGGAAAAAATATCTCCTTACAAAATATATTTGATGAAATGGAAAAAGCATATAACTCTTTACAAGATAGATATGATGAAATAGAAAAAGAAATCAACTCATTGAAAAACAGAATTTGTGAAATGGAAAAAAATGAATAAAATAACTCACTTAAAGTTCAATTGGTCAAATGTAAAAGGAAATTTAAAAAGCTAACTGAAGAAAATAATTCGCTAAAAATTAGAATTGAACAAATGGAAGTGAATGACTCAATGAAATATCAAGAATCAATTGAACAAAACCAAAAATATGAAGAAATAGAAGAAAATGTAAAAGACCTCATTGGAAAAATGATCTAAACAATAGATATAAGAAAGGCTATCTAAGAATTATTGGACTTCCTGAAAACCACAATGAACAAAATTGCCTATACAACATCTTTCAGGAAATTATCAAGGAAAACTGCTCTATTGTCCTAGAACCAGAGGGTAAAATAGTCATGGAAAGAATTCACTAAACATCTCATGAAAGAGACCCCAAAATGAAAACTCCAAGGAATATCATAGCTAAATTTCAGAATTATCAGATCAAGGAGAAAATAATTGCAAGTAGCCAAAAAGAAAAGACTACCTAGAATCTAGCAGATTTCACTTTAAAGGATCAAAAGGCATGGAATAGGATATTCCAAAGGGCATAGGAACTTGGATTGCAGCCAAGAATCAACTATCTTTGCTGGATAGTTGATTAAGCATTATTCTTAAGGGAAAAAGATGGACATTCAAAGAAACAGATGAATTTTATTTATTTTTGCTGAAAAGACAAGAGCTGAACAGAAAATTTGATCTTCAAATACATAACTCAAAAGAAGCATAAAAAGGAAAGAAAAAAAATAACTGTTTCTTTTAAAAATTAAAAAGTTTACATCTTTATATGGGAAGATGATATATTAAACCATTGAGAAATGTATCTCTAATATGGGTATATTTACAGAATATAGGCATAATTTGATTTTATTTGGATGATATAAAAAAGAAACTAGAGTTGGAAAGGGAATTGTACTGGAAAAGAGGAAAGGGGAGGTAAAATGGAGTAAATTACATCTCCTAAAGAGGCAAAAAATCAACTGCAGTTGAGGGAAAAAAGGGAGGGGGTGAGCATTGTGTAAACTCTACTTTTATCAGATTTGGCTCAAAAGAGAATATCAGGCATATTTAGCTCACAGAGAAACTTGTCTCACCCTATAGAGAAATGGGCGTGGAAGGGAAAAGAAAAGGGGGACACTAATAGAATGGTAACAGAAGTAGAAGGTAAAAGGGATAAGGAAGGGGGGAGGACTATAAAAGGTGAGGGCTGTTTGAGGAAGATGATGGTCAGAAGCAAAAAAAAAAACTGGAGAGGAAGGATGGGGGAAAGGAAAGAGAAAAGTACAACTTGGGGAAAAACATGGCAAGAAATAAAGAGTAAGTAATTTTAACTGGGAATGTGAATGGGATGAATTCTCCCATTAAATAGAGGAAAATAGAGGACTGAATTAATAGCCAAAATCATACAATATTTTGTTTAAAAGAAACACATTTTAAAGCAGAGTGATACATACAGACTAAAGGTAAAAGGCTAGAGCAGAATCTATTATGCTTCAGTTGAAATAAAACAAAAAATAAAAACAGGGGTAGCGATCCTGATCTCAGATCAAGCCAAAGTAAAGATAGATCTAATTAAAATAATATTGATTGCCCAGAAACAGAGGAGGAAATAAATTACTTAAATAGTCCATTTTAGAAAAAGAAGTTGAATGACCTATTACTCAACTCCCTAAGAAAAAAATCTCCAGGGACAGATGGATTTACATGTGAATTCTACCAAACATTTGAGAACAATTAATTCCAATACAATGCGAACTATTTGGAAAAATAGGGAAAGAAGAAATCCTGTCAAATTACTTTTATGACACAGATATGACACTGATATCTAAACCAGGTAGGGTCAAAACAGAGAGAAAATTATAGACCAATTTCCCTAATGAATATTGATGCAGAAATCTTGAAGAAAATATTAGCAAAGAGATTACAGCTAGTAAATATGATTTATACCAAATTATCATGCTTTGCAGATGATATGATGGTATAGTTAGAGAATCCTGGAGAATCAATTAAAAAAAAAAACTAGATAGAGGGGCAGCTAATTGGTGCAGTGAATAGAGCACCTGCCCTGAAGTTAGGAAGACCTGAGTTCAAATCTAGTCTCAAGACACTTAACACTTCCTGGCTGTGTGGCCCTGGGCAAGTCACTTAACCCCAGTTGTCTTGGCAACAAAACAAAATAAAACAAAAAACCTAGATAGAAACAATTCACAACTTTAGCAAAGTTTCAGGATACAAAATAAACCCACATAAATCATGAATAATTTTATGTTACCAAAGTATAGCAGCAAGCAATACAAAGAGAAATCCCATTTAAAATAACTATACACAACTTAAGGTATTTGGGAGTCTACCTGCCAAGGCAAAGTTTTTAAGAACACAGTAGTAAAATATTTCCACACAAATAAAGTCAGATCTAAGTAAATGGAAAAATATCACGTGCTCATATATAGGCCAAGCTAATAAAATAAAAATGACAATACTACATAAATTAATCTACTTATTCAGTGCCATGCCAATCAAACTCCGAAGAAATTATTTCACAGAGCTAGAAAAAATAACAAATTTTATCTGGAAGAACAAAAAGTCAAGAATTTCAAGGGAATTAATGAAAAAATGCAAATTAAGGTGGTCTAACTGAACCAGACCTTTAAAAATATAATATAAAGCAGTGGTCTTCAAAACCATTTGTTACTGGCTAAGAAAGATCAATTAAATAGGTTAGGTTCACAAGACATAATAGTTAATGACTTTAGTAATCTAGTGTTCAATAAACCCCAAAACCCCAACTTCTGGAATAAGAACTTACTATTTAACAAAAATTGCTGGGAAAATTGGAAAATAGTATGGCAGGAATTAGGCATTGACCAATATCTAACAACTTATACCAAGATAAAGTTGAAATGAGTTCATGATTTAGACAGAAAGACTGATACTATAGAAGAATATAGGATAGTCTACCTCTAAGATCTGTGGAGAAGGAAGGAATTTATGACCAAAGAAGAACTAGAGTATATTATGAAATACAAAATGGATAATTTTGTTTATATCAAGTTTAAAAGTTTTTCTATAAACAAAACCAATGAAGACATCATTAGAAGGGAAGCAGAAAACTGGGGGACAATTTTTACATTCAAGGTTCTGATAAAAGTCTCATTTCTAAAATATATAAAGAATTGACTTAAATTTATAAGAATTTAAGTCATTTTCCAATTGATAAATGGTCAAAGGATATGTATAGACAATTTTCAAATGAAGAAATTAAAAACATTCTTAGTGTTATGAAAAAAATGCTCTAAATTTTTATTGATCATAGAAATGCAAATTAAGACAACTCTGAAGTATCACTACATCAAGGGATGTAGTGATACTTCAGATTGGCTAAGATGACAGAAAAAGATAATGATGACTGTTGGAGGGGATGTTGGAAAACTACAGCACTAATACATTGTTGGTGGAGTTGTAACTGACCCAAACATTCTGGAGAGCAATTTGGAACTATGCAAAATGGAGTATCAAATTGTATATAAGTTTTTATCCAGCAGGGTTTCCACTGGGCCTGTATTCCAAAAAGATCATAAAAATTGGAAAAGAACCTATGTGTGCAAAAAATGTTTGTGTGGCAACCCTTTTTGTAGTGGCAAGGAACTGGAAGTTGAGTGGATGCCCATCAGTTGGAGAATGGCTGAATAAGTCATGGCATATGAATATTATGGAATATTATTGTTCTGTAAGAAATGACCAGCAGGTCAGACAGTCCTGGAGCAACTTACATGAACTGATGCTAAGTGAAATGAGCAGAACGAGGAGATCATTATACATGGCAACAACAAGACTATATGATGATCAATTCTGATAGACCTGGCTCTTTTTAAGAGTAAGGTGATTAAGGCCAGTTCCCATTGTCTTGTGATGGAGAAAGTCATCTGCACCAGACAGAGGACTGTGGGGACTGTGTGTGGATCAAAACATAGTATTTTCACATGTTTGTGTCTGTTTGCTTGCATTTTATTTTCTTTCTCATTTTTTCCCTTTTTGATGTGATTTGTCTTGTGCAGCATAGTAACTATAGAAAAATGTACAAAAGAATTGCATATGTTTAACATTTCTTGGATTGGATTGGATTGCTTGCCATCTAGGGGAAGGGATGGGAGGAAGGGAAGGAAAAATTTTTTTAGAACATACAGATTTTTAAGGGTGAATGTTGAAAATTATTTATGCATATGTTTTAAAAATAAAAAGCTTTAATAAATTTTTTTAAAGTTAAAGATGAAAAGTATGAAAATACTTTTAAAATCTCAAACATAAATAAACAAACAAGTACATCTATCTTAAAAAAAAGCCTAAGTCCCAGAACTTTATAATGGGCGATAGAATTGTCAGATGACTCTCATTCCTAATCCAAAGGTCCCCTGGGAATTGTTTCTGTAAGATGTTCAAGTCTCTTATCATCTGGGCTTCTTCCTGGCTCTGTTGCTGCTGCTTTAACCTGTTTTGGTACTTTTACTTTTGTCCTATATTTCTGGCCTGTCCCATCCCCTGATGTTCAAAGTATCGTGGAAATAATACTGATTTACAGTCTGAAAATCTGGTTCTAGATCTGCTAATAACTGGCTATGGGACCTTGGAATAGATTTTGTCTCTGAACAGATATTCTCATCTATAAAACTGAGGGTACTGGGCAAGATGATGCACTTCAGGACCTCTTCTAGGTTTATGTCAGTCTACCTAAGCTGTCCAGAGCTGGAAAAATGACTCACTGACATTTTTTCTTGCCTTCCTTCATCAGAATTCAGTGTGATGTTCTTTATCAGTTGTTGTGGGGAAAAATATGAAAGTATTTTATGCAAAACTCTGTCCCTTGATGTTACTAATCTTTAAGACCCACAAGTTTGCTTAATACCAGAGAAGTTCATCCAAATTATGATAGGATTGATCTTGCATGTAGTCTGCTTATTAAATCATGGAGTATTAGAGCACCTAACATGTTAGAGCTGCAAGGTAGTACATAGGTTCATAGATTTAGAGTTATAATGAATTGTAATATAATCCATATCCCTAATTTTATGGATAAAAAACCCTGATGCTCATCAAGATGATTTATCTAAATTCACACAGTAATCAGAAACAAAATAAGGATTTGAATTGAGATCCTTTGGCTCCATATTCATTGCTTTTGGGACACCCTGAACATAGATACATATAACATATATACATGTCATTAATTTTATAGGAAGAATAATGCATGCTGTCTCATAGAAGGGCTAGTTAGAAAAGTGCTCCACAAACCCTAACACATTATACAAATGGAAATTATTGGTATAGGACTGGACTGCATATGCCAAGTTCCTACTCTTATAACTCAAGAGCTGGAAGAAATTTTGGAATGTTGAATCTTGTAACAGAAAAGGACCCAAATTCAATTGAATAATCATTTATTAAGATTATATTACAAGAGGCAGCTAGGTGGTGCAGTGGATAGAGCACCAGCCCTGAAGTCAGGAGGACCTGAGTTCAAATCTGGTGTCAGACACTTAGCACGTCCTAGCTGTGTGACCCTGGGCAAGTCACTTAACCTTAATTGCCTCAGCAAAATATATATATATATATTGCATGACCTAGTTTCTAAATTATTAGAACATAAACCTAGAAGATGTCCTGAAGTGCATCATCTTGCCCAGTACCCTCAATTTTATAGATGAGAATATCTGTTCAGAGACAAAATCCATTCCAAGGTCCCATAGCCAGTTATTAGCAGATCTAGAACCATATTTTCAGACTGTAAATCAGTATTATTTCCACGGTACCTCTACTACTACTACTCTCTTTACACTAACCAGACTGAGTGGCTTGTTGCTGTCACTTGGCCTAAGGTCTCCTTACAGCTTTTGAAGACCAGATTTCTTCTATTTCTTTACCATGATGTTTCATGTTCTGACCAGAATTAATGTGACTTCTTGTCCATGTTTTTCTAACTTTAAGGAGGACTCATCTTTTTGAGTTCAAGTTTTGCCTCAGACACTTAACTAGTTATGAGGCTCTGGACAAGACACTTAACTCTGTTTGCTGCAGTTTTCTCATCTATTAAATGATATGGAGAAGGAAATGGCAAATTATTCCAGTATCATTGCCAAGAAAACCCCAAACAGGGTCACAAAAAGTCAGACATGAGTGAAATGACAGAACAACAACATCAAGGCATCTTGACCCAACTTGCCTTGGATCTCAGTTCTATCCACCTGGTGGTTACCATAGTTTCCTATGCTAAGTGGTCCACACAGGCTTGTTTTTTTTTTCCCAGTAACTATCTTTCTTTCTGTGTGCCATGCTTTACAAGGGTATTGATAATTTGAAAGTATCCAGAGGAAGGAAAGAAGGATGATGGAAGATCTTGCAATAATGCTACAAGAGGATCAAGTGAAGACATTATTGATCATTAGTATAAAGAAGAGATTTTGTTTGTTTTGTTTTTGGTGGGGAGAGTAAGAGGGAAGGAATATGATAACGTTTTTTTTTTCAGTAGGCAGAAGAGGGGAAGGAGTTAAATTTATATTTATTTTGTATGGAATAGGGACAAGAACTGAGCCTTCATTGGTATGGGAAACTACCAGGTGAGGAATCTTTCCAAACTAATGTAGGTCAGTCTTTTCTCTGCAACGTACAGTCTCAGAGGCTTCCTAAAGCAGAGCTGTCAAACATGGCCAACCAGCAATCCACATATGGCCCACTACATTCCCAGCCAAGCCAGATTTCAATATAATTGGGGAATATTTAACAAAATAATAAAAATACAATAAAACAGAGAATAATATATTTTTGACCTCAGTCAGTATATGGCTTAGATGGATCTTTATGTACAGATTGTTCAGTCAAGTGTAAGGAGTTCTAGTGCATAAGGAATCTTAAGTAAATCTCAGCCATGTCTTTTGTGTAACTTCTTTTGTCTAAGAACATGAGAACGTGCTTGTGGTTATCTAATGGAATACCAGGAAAGAATAAAGAAAGGAAGGCCATCCTTTCTTGTGCATTAATCAATGAGTATCCTTTATTGCAGGACTGTTTACCCCGAAAATCTGGCTAGTTCCTTGAGTAAACACATTCCTCCTAAAAAAGGGAAGAAATATTCTCCTTGGCGGGCCTCTTGTGATGGAGCACCTTGTACCAGGGAGGCTGCTACATTTCAGTTCACATATCAAATAAAAATACTTAGCATAGGGCCTTTTTTTTAGGCCCAATGGAAAGAGGCATTGAGGATTCAGGCTAGCAAGTTTTTACAGCTTGTCTAGCAATGGCTCCCACTTGATACTCTGAATAGCTGACCATAAGTTCTCCCAGCCAAAGAATTCAGATGTTGGGGCTTCCATCATGATGATGATGCATGTTGTATGTTGTTTGTTTATTATAGTGGCCACAGTTTGTTAATTGCATGTTACTTTTATTTGAGTTTCTTCTTCCCTGATTCCCTTAGAATCAAGTTCTGAGCAGTAATAAACTTGTGCCTTCTTTAAGACTATGCCTGGTTATGTGCATACTTTTTGACCCAGCAGCATTTTTGTTGGGCTTATATCCCAAAGAGATCTTAAAGGAAGGAAAGGCACCCACATGTGGACCATAACATAACATTTTCATGCTCTCTATTGAGGTTTGCTTGTATTATGTTTCCTTTCTCTGATTTTTTTTCTTGTAGATAGGATTTTTTTTTGCACAACAACTTGTCAAGTATTTTAACATAATTAACATGTAGTGGACTTCCTGCCATCTAGGGGAGGGGAGGGGACTGGGAGTAAAATCTGTAATGGAAAGCTTTGTAAAGATCAATGCTGAGGAACTACCCATACATATGTTATACAAATAAAAAGCTTTAATAAAAAAAAGACTATGCCTGGTTATGTGCATACCCTTTGACCCAGAAGTGTTTCTATTGGGCCTATTTCCCAAAGAGATCTTAGAGGAGGGAAAGGGACCTACATGTGCAAAAATGTTTGTGGCAGCCCTTTTTGTAGTGGCTAGAAACTGGAAACTGAATGGATGCCCATCAATTGGAGAATGGCTGAATAAATTATGGTATATGAATGTTATGGAATATTACTGTTCTGTAAGAAATGACCAGCAGGACGATTTCAGAGAGGCCTGGAGAGACTTGCATGGATTGATGCTGAGTGAAACGAGCAGAACCAGGAGATCATTATACACGGCAACAACAATACTATATGACAATCAATTCTGATGGACGTGGTTCTCTTCAACAATGAAATGTCTCAAACCAGTTCCAGTTGTTCAGTGATGAAGAAAGCCATATACACCCAGAGAGAGGCCTGTGAGATCTGAGTCTGGACCATAGCATAACATTCTCACTCTTTTTGTTGTTGTTCGCTTGCATTTTGTTTTCTTACTCATTTACTTTCTTTTTTTGATCTGATTTCTTTTGTGCAGCAAGAGAATTGTATAAATATGTTAATAGATATTACAGCTAACATATATTTTAGCATTTTTAACATATATTGGATTGCTTGCCATCTAGGGGAGGGGTGGGGGAAAGGAGAAAATCTGAAACACGAGACTATGCAAGGGTCAATGTTGTCAAATTATCTGTGCATATGTTTTAGATATAAAAAGCTTTATTAAAAAAGACTTTGCCTGTTAAAATGTGAATTCTGAACCTAAATTAATCTTACATCAGATCAGACTCTTTGTGACTCTGTGGAACATAATATGTCAATACTACCCTTGGGGTTTTCCTGGCAAAGATACTAGAGTGGATTACCATTTCCTTCTCCAGTACATTAGGGCAGGTAGACATTAAGTGTTTCATACAAGAAAGGGTTTGGGGCTTATTTGAAATCAGGTCCTCGACTCCAGACCCAGCATTCTGCCCAGTACACCCTTAGATGCCCCCTATGTACAGATTAGAGGTCCCATTTCTATTTGAGTTTGAGACCAGTAGCCTAGCACACTGAGGTTAAATGACTTAACCAGGATCATGAGCATGAGTCAGAGGTTGGACAAGAGCTGATTCTCTGCTTTGCTATTTGCTTTGGCTGTGTTTTACATCGATTGAGTGATCTACCTATTAATTCACTCCAGTAAAATATAAGCTCCTTAAAGCAGCTTGATGGAGACTGTTTTCATTCAGTCTTTTGTATGCTCAAGGACTAGTGCAGAATTTTCAGATTTAAAAAGGAGTTGAGGACCATTTATTCTAGCCCATGTCTAAACACGAGTCCCTTCTGTAACTTTCCCAACAAGTAGATGTCGAGCATTTCCTTGCAGACTTTAAGTCGTGAGGATTTAGGTGCAGTGAATAGAATGTTGGATCTGGAGTCAGGAAATTCCAGGTTCAAATTTAGTTCTAGATGCTAACTGAATGACCTTGGTCAAGGCAATTTCTGGGGCCTTAAACAGCCTTGTCTTAACACCTAGGCAAGGTGCTGCTAAGGATTCAATTGAAGCTTCTGAATGTCACAATCTAATGTTTCTTTTCCCTTGGACTTCCCCAGGAACAGCTTTCAGAGTAAGCAATGTAGGAGAGATTACTGGATAGAGTGCCTGCTACCCTGTCATGTGGAGGGAACCAATGACTAATAGAAAGAAATGTGTCCGTGATTTGGCTGATTGCACCCAGGGCCATCTGGGTTTGATTTTAGAAGTTTCCTGTGTTCTTATTGCAGTAAATTCTGGGATCTGCATAAAAAGATTTTAAGCAAGATTTGCATAAAGAGAATAGGTAAAGAGGTAGGAGACCTGAGAGATTGTGAGGCATTGCACTTACTATTTATGTGATTCTGGGCAAGAAATTTCACTTCTGAGCTTATATTCTTCCAAAAGAAATGATCAGCAGATTGATTTCAGAAAAGTCTGGAGTTACATGAACTGATACTGACTGAAATGAACAGAACCAGGAGAACATTGTGCACAGCAACAAAATTGTGTGAAAGAACTATGGAGACTGACTATGGAGCAAAGCATAATATTTTTACCTTTTTGTTTGTTTTTTCCTTCTCATGTTATTCCCCTTTATGGTCTGCTTTTTTCTGTACAGCATGATAAATATGGAAATATGTTTAAAATAAGCAAGCAAACAAATAAACAAATATAAGGGATATTGACAAACCTTTCTGAGTCTCAGGTTTCTCAACTGTAAAGTAATGGTTTTTTGGCACAAATTATCTTTGAAGTCTTTTAGTTCTAACTGCTATGATTCTTTGATGGTTGTCAGGAAGGGCTCCTTTGCCTTTCATTTCTTAGTGCTCCCCACCATTAACAGCATTTTTGTATGTGTATGTATATGTACACACACATGCACCCATATGCATAGTGTCACAAAAGTCAATGCTGTTTTGAGCTATTAAATTTATGCATGTGTATATATTATATCCATACAAATTATAAATTTATTTATATATGTATTATGTGGCATTTATCTAACATATCATTTGTATATTTATATTTACTATTATATATATTTATATTATATATCTTTATGTATATGTATGTATCTCTCTCTCTTTCTAAATATATATATGTATACGTATACATATATATATGTACACAGATATACTGGTTGTCCCAAAAGTCTTGGTGTAGGGTTAATCTATTAAATCTTAAATATCTTGGGATATTCTATTTGTGCATATGTACATATACACATGTATATGCAAATATATATATATACATACCCATATACAAAAAAACATATACATTTTTTGGAGATAATACTTGTTCTACCTCATAGAGTCAGTATCTTATAAAAGAGTATTTTGAAAAGTAATTTATCTACCCCAAAGTGCCAACCCTAAAGTTATTGAGTCTGGCATTTACTAATCTTTATATAATTATCTTTGAGCATATA
This sequence comes from Myrmecobius fasciatus, assembly GCA_023553655.1. Classification (NCBI taxonomy): domain Eukaryota; kingdom Metazoa; phylum Chordata; class Mammalia; order Dasyuromorphia; family Myrmecobiidae; genus Myrmecobius; species Myrmecobius fasciatus. The sequence continues at coordinate 137,268 of JAJPUD010001086.1, read as the reverse complement.
TCTTCATAGAAGAATGTCAGCTTCTTGAGGGAAAGGGTTGCCTTATTTTTGTATTTATACCCCCAACCCTTAGCACTTAATAAATGCTTGTTGATTGACTACAAAATGATTCAGTTTTCATTTTCTTGTCAGGACAGGGACTCCTTGGACAATCTGTGACAGAAATAGGACTTAGAGGTAAACACCCATGCTGACAGAGACTTAGAGGTCTGTGATTGCTCTCTGGAAAACTCAGCTGTTTATTTTGGGAGCCCTTCAAGCTTAGTACACTTGGTACTGAAAGACAGCTTGGATTTTTAGATTTCATCTTCATTCCTATAAAAAGAGAAAGACTAATTTTGGTTCAAATATCGCAAGTCAAATGAGGATAGCCTGGCTCCAGTCTGGTCTCCAAAAAAAAATTCTCACAGCAAAACATGGAAAGAGACATTTCAATCATTTCAAGTCTGAATTTAAACATCCTCAGAAAAAATGGAGAAAATCTTTGCCTTTGCAAGCTGGTTGTTGTGAAAATGCAATAGCCTAGTTGGTAAAAGCCCAGGGTAATATATTCTACTATACCTGATCTACTAAACTTATAATATTGCAATTTGCAGTTTACAAATTGCTTTCTCATCCATATTCTGATTTGATCTTTTGGGAAACCTTTGGGAGAAATTTAGGGTTATAATTAGAAGTCATAGGATCTTAGAGTTGGAAAAGGTCTTCAAAAGTCATCTAATCCCCAACTTCTTAAATTATGATTTAAGATCCTAAATGTGGATGTATGACTGAATTTGGGGGTCACAAAATTATGATTTATTACCAGTAAATGTTTTATTTGTATATCTATTTTATATACCATATGTAAAAATTTCTTGGGTAAAAAGGGGTCACAGGTGGAAAAAGTTTAAGAAGCCCTATCTAGTCCAACACTTACACAAAGTTTAGATTCCTTCAACATTCCTGACAAGTCATTACTACTTTCCAAATAAACTATCACCAGTAATAGGAAACTGACTACACTCTGTAAAAGCTCATGACATTAGTTGGATAGCTGTGATTTTTGTCAAATTGACATTAAGAATTTAGTATTCTACTAGGGGAATAGAAGGAGATAATTAAGAAAAGATCAAATGCTAACAATTAGGAAATAAAGAAAAGCTTCCTTTGGAAGATGAAATATAAGCAAACATTTGAAGAAATAGGGTTTCTAAGAGTGGAGAAAGGAAAACATTTCAAGAAGTGGGATAGCTTGTGCAAAGGTATGGAGCAGAAAATGAATTATTGAATTGATAGAAGAGCAAGGAGGTAAGTTAGGTTGTGAATATGATCTAGAGCCAAATTGTGAAGTAGCTACTACCTAAGAAGAGAATGTATTTTATCCTATTAACAATAGGAATTTTCTTCATTGAATTTTCTTGAGCAAAAGAATGATTTAGTCAGATTTCTGTTTTAGGAAAATTATTTTATTAAATAAGATCTATAGGTCTGTTGCAATAGGATTTGGAGCTGGAAGGGACCTTAGGGGTCATTTAGTTCAGCTTCCTATTTTATGGATGAGGAGGCCAAGTCACACTGGTGTAATACATTTAATAGTTGGAAGCAATATTTGAACCAAGCTTTTCCTGATTGCAAGTCAAGCTCTCCATTCAGTCTACAACTTAGCTACTTCTAGCCAGAAGAGAGGTGATAAGTGCCTGACTTAATAGCTTAAGTAGCTCTGGATATGGAAAGATGAAGATAGGTAAGAGATATTCCTGGAGGTGGGATCAATAAGACTTAGAAACTCATTAGATATGGTCAATACATGAGAGAGAGGAAGAGTTAAGGCTGTGTACCTTGTTGATTAGAAGCACAGCAATACCTTCAATACAGTAGGGAAGTCTGGAGGAGGGATGGATTTAGTTCTTCATAGGGAAAGATGAATTCCATCTTGGGCATGTTAAGTTTAAGTTGCCTATGAATCATCCTGGCAAAGATGTTTAATAGGCAATTGGCAGTGCAAAGTTTGAGCTCAGGAATGAACGTAGGGCTGGATAGATCAATTCAAGTTCTTGAACTCATAGGAAGTGATAAGAACATGAAGGAATAGGATATAGGAAGAAAAGAAAGCCCAAGATAAGGCTATGGAAAATATCGATAATTAGGGAGGAGGGTATGGATGATGATCCAGTAATATAGATTAAGAAGAGGCAGTCAGATAGATAGGAGGATATTCCAGAAGAGGGCAATAACTTAGGAGGAGCAATTATCTTGGAGAAGGGAAAAAATCAACAGTGGCAAATAGTGCAGAGAAATCAAATGAGCTGAGAACTGAGAATAGGCTAATAGATGTGAAGTGATTTTATAGCCATGAGATCTCTTGTTCTTGGCAAAGCATAAGAAAAGATTCTCCTTTTAGAGAGAAGAGGAGAAGAGGGGAAAGGAGACTTGAAATGAAGAAAGTTTGTAATAGTCATTTCAGAGAGTAAGATATAGTCAATTAGAGAATGACCCTTCAGCAGTGATGGACCACTTGAGATTAGATAACAGGAATTTATCCTGGACCTCATTGATATCTTTGGCAACTCTTGATTGAGAGAAGAAAAGGTAACTGATGAGAGTAGTGTATAAAACCCAAGGTTGAAAATTGGCAAGACATGAAAAGTAGCAAGAGGAAAAACAAGCATCCGATTTAAAATGGATAATCTTATAGCTGTAGTGGTTAATTATAGAGGTAAGATCAGGAAGGGAGCAATGTGAGATTTGGTGACTTGGATGGCTTCTACAAGAAGAATTAATGAAGGTTATGATGAAGGATGTATTAAGAGGAGATGAAGTAAAGGGAGATATGATAAGAGAAAGTTAATGTCAGAGATAAGAATTTAAGAATTCTTGTGGATAATGATGGGATCTGGAGTAGAAACATTCCTGGGTTTGAGCTGCAGTTAAGTCACAGGTCCATGGAAGCTGAGAATGATGAATTGGGAGGCCAGGTGATTTGATGGACGTTACCTTGTTTATTGAAATCCACAAAGTTAAAGATGGAGAGAAAAAGTGTCAGGCAAATACTGATCTCTTTCAGTAAGAAGAAGGATCTGAGATCTAGTTGATAACTCCTCCCATGATCTGGATAAAATGGGCTCCTCAGAGGAGGAGAGAGTTATTGAGTAAGGCATCAGAGTTTGAGTCCTGAAGATATGATAAAGAACAAAGAGTAGCCAGAGGACATGAAAGAAGTACTATCCAGTTCTGAAGAGAGTAACCAGGGATGCAGTATCTCCTGAGCACAGTCAGGTTTTTCTGAGTGCAAGAAGATGAGCCTAGATGAGGAAAGAATATAAAAGTAAAAGTGAGGCTATTATGATGAGACATTTTCATGGGGCCAAATGGATATTAGTTATGGACAGTGGAGGGAATAAAACTAAGATGGATGGGCATGAGGATGGGGCAATGGCTTCAGGGAAAGGAGTTTTGAGTCTAGCCAGCCGGTAATTCTGAATCACTGAAATTAGGAAAAGAGTCTTTTCTGTCATCCAAACTGGTGAGGTTTGCCAGACATAGGATTGCTATAACATTTGATTCAGTTTATTACTCTCATGGGTCCTGTTAGCAGATAGTAGCATCAGATGGACCTCTTTCCAACACAAAGGAACAAGGGAGATTAGGTCTGGCTTAGAGGTACTGCTAGAAAAGGTCCTGAAATAATTTTTACATTCATACAGTTTCTTGATCCGGCTTCTGCTCTCCACTCATTCAGGTCAATATCACCTTGCCTCTGGATTATTTCAATGGCCTCTTAATTGATCTCTCTGCATCCAATTTACCCTTTTCCCTCTCCAATCCATCTTCCACAGAGCTGCCCAAATAATTTTCTTAATGTACGAGTCTGATTTTGTCACATTCCTGTTCAAGATACTTTAGTGATTCATTATTGCCTCAAGATTGAATACAAACTATATGCTCGGCATTTCAAGTCCTTAGTGATCTGATTCCGGTCTATTTATCCAGACTGATGAGTGAGTCAATGAATGAATGAATGGACAAGTGGCATAGAGGTAAGTACATTGTACCTGGGGGTCAGGAAGACTTGGCTTCAAATCTGGCTTCAGATTTGACTGTAGGGAGGTCACTTAACCTCAACTTGCCTCAATTTCCTCCTATGTAAAATAGAAGTAAATGAGAAAATATTTGTAAACCCCCTCCCTTGTAAACCATAAAGTGCTGTGCTATTTATATTATCATTATGAATGAGAAATTTTTTACTGAACATATGTGATGGTCATACAAATAGAAAAAGTGAGCTAGAATCTATTTATGTTGACAAAAGAGACAACACATAAAAGAAAAGTTCCCCTTCTGGGCAGATGACTACTATGTCATCTAAGTTAATTTCCTTTTCCATATTCTACTTTTAGCCCAAATACAACATGCTATTTACTATTGCCTGGTTTTGGCCATCCCTCATGTGTAGAATGCTTTCCTTCTTCATCCCCTTCTTTTGAAATCCTCATTTACTTTTAAATCTCAGCTTCTGTTGTTCCTTAAACTAGACTTTTCTTGATGCCCCCTAGGATTGAGTTCACTATCCACACACCCAGACTCCCCACTTTGCTTTGTACTTATTAATGCATATACACCTGATGTTCCCCCTAATAGAATGGGAGCTCCTTAAGAATGATTTTGTATCTCCAGTATCTATCATAGTAATTTATTTACAGGCAGTAGCTGGTAATATAGGCAGCTAGATAATACAGGACATAGAATATTGGATCTGAAATCAGTAAGACGAGTTTAAATTTGACCATAGACTAACTGTGTGATCCTGGACAAGCAACTGAAGTTTTGTTTGCATCAATTTCAACTATAAAATGGGGATAATAATAGCATCTGCTTCCCAGAATTGTGAGGAATTAAATGTGGTATTTGTAAAGTGCTTACCACAATGCCTGGTACATAGTAGGTATCATTTAAGGGATTATTTGCTTCCTCTTCTTTCCCCATGCCCCAAATATTCTTGTTGAAACTGGACAAATTTCATGGTAGAACTTTATGCGTGATTCCTCACCAAAGATTGGCGCATTTGTCTTCATCTTCAACAAACTATATCATCTCATTTATTTCAGCTGCAGCAGTGATTATCCCTATTTCACAGACAAGGAGACACTGAAATATAACATGATTTGTTAAGGCCATGTGGTGAAAGAGCCAAAAATAGAGTCCAGGTTTCTATAAACTCCTCCCTGTTTCTAAAAAAGTTTGCAAAATAATTTACATGAGTGAATCTCATTTGAGCATCATAATAACCCATGAGTCAAATGCTATGGATAATCTTAAATTCTCGTTGCAGATGAAGAAAATGAGACTCAGAGATGTCACTGTAACATCTTTATTTTTTTATTCAAAACTTTGCAAACATAAAAAATGAACATTTCCACAGAAAGGGAATTATATGTGAAACTGTGAATCTATGTGATATAAAGTTTGCTTTTTAAATAAAAAGTATATTATAAATTCAACATGTTGCTTTCAGAACTGGCTTGCTGGTCTGTGGTTCCCTCTGTTCTCTTTTATATATTAAAAATGCTTGAAAATTTTTTTCTCTCTTTGACATTATTATTCATAGCTCTCCCAACTTTTCCTTTCCCATAAAGAAAAATATGATTTTTATATCAAATAAGCAATCAAGCAAAACCATCCACATGTTTACCAAGCCCCTTGTCCCCCAAATTTATATGTCATTTTTCACCTTGAGTCTGTCCTCCATTTGTCAGGAGATTGATTGCTTCTAGATCACATTTTGTCTTCTGCATGAAAAATACAACAAGCTCTGGAATTGGAGGGAAACTTAGAGATCATGTATTTCAGCCTACTTAGTTTATAGATGAACCAAGAACTCAGAAGGGAGAAAACTCCTGAACAAGATCATACCAGTAGTAGGTAATAAAGATAGTATTCTTATGTACTTTCTGTTATACTTTCTTTTATTTTCCTCTTAATGATCAAGAAACTGCAGAAATCATTGGGAGACATGCTTGAAGCTATTGCTGTCTTTAAAGTTGCTGCTTTAAAGAGATCAACATATCATACGTATAAGTTGTTTATTTTTTATTTTCTAATCCATGTTTTAGAAGAGAAAGATTGTCTACATCAAAGACATCTTATATTTCCTACTTGTATTTATTTATTCACTCACTCATTTATTTGTTCTATCTACAGCATCCATCTATTTATATCCACATCTTGGGACAGCAGAATCTTCTTACTGTGTCAGTCAATCAATAAGCATTTATTAAGTGTTTATTATATGCCAGGAGTTGGGGGAATAAAGGCAAAAAAATGAATCAGTGTCTGTCCTCAAGTAGTTCACAAGTGAGATATAACATGTACCCATAAAACTGTATGCAAAATAAAAATAACTTGTTTTTTGAGGGGTGATCCAAGTAGAAGGAAATCAATAAAAGTTAAAAGTGGGTCTAGACCTGAATTTTAAAGAAAACAAGGGAATCAAAAAAGCATAAATGAGGAGGGGTACTTTCAGAAATGAGGAACAACTTGTAAATAGATTTAATATTGGAAATGGATTGTCATGTGTGAGGGACCTCAATGAGGTCAGTAGAGGGAGACCAGTGTATCATAGAGTATATAAAGTGGAGAAATGTAGAGTCTAAAAAGGTGTCACTACTATCAATATTTCATAACAGAGCATTTTCCTGTGTTTTCTATGGAACATATCTCTCATCCAGAGAAGGCAGCGCAATATGGTAGAAAGAACACTATCTTTGAAGTCAGAACATCTTTTCCAATTTTATATTTTTCTCTTACTATGACTCCAAGCAAACTATGCCTCTATTGCTCAGTTTTCCCGTCCATAAAAAGGGTATACTAATACCATGTCTATCTCATAGGATCATTGCAAAAAATATTTTGTGACCAAAATAAGGGAATTAGAAACACCAAAAGACAACAGAACATAAATTAATGTAGCAGACAATTTTGATTCCAGAAAACTGATAAAAATTATAATTGCTTACATTCAAAGAGGACTTTAAAGTTTTTAAAGCTCTTTATATGCATTAGCTCATTTGATCCTTATAACAATATTGTGAGGTGAGAGTTATCATTATTCATATTTTGTAACTAAGGAAAAGAGGTCAAGTGACTTTTCTAAGATCACTCAGCTTGTGTGTGAAAATTGCTGTTGCTGCACATCCCTCCTCTCAAAAAACAAACAAATAAAAAAATAAGATGGATTATAGGTTAAGAGTGTTGAGAACACTGTCTGACCACATAGTATGTTGAATGATTTTGCTTAACTACTTCTCTTGGTTATAAGGAAACATTCTATAAGGGAAAAAGGTTATTAAGTAGCAACCATGATATAAAATTTAAAAAAATCCAAAGTCTCTGTAAAACACTAAAAAAAGTAAGTATATTCAACAAAGCTTGAAGGGCTAAATAAATATGAGCTATTGCTGTGATGGTGATGAGTCTTTGATTGTTTCCTGACTTGTAAATAGCATGTACCTATAGAATCCCCACTGCCGAATGAATTATATTCATTGTAGAAAAGGGAGCCACACTTATTATTTCAGGGGGCCAAGGGGTAGCATCATTAAAAAATCAAAAACACTAAAGGTAAAACACAAAAATAACTAAAATACAGCACAAAATGTATTCTTCCCTACATTTCCATTATGCAACTGCCTGAGGGAAAGAGAAGAGAGGCTAGGTTTCCCACACTGATACACTGTTTGATATAGTGTGATAAAGACTTTAAAAATTGACAGATTAAATTGGAATAAGAGCCAAGGATGTTTGCTCCCAGAAAGCTATTAAAAGCAGTTTGATTGAGCCAGTGTTTTAGTAAGAACGTTTGGGGCTTTGGTGATCTCTCTTTAGATGTCACCAGGACAAAAGGAAGTGGAGAGATGGGTTGCTAAGAGAGGCATCAGTATCCCAATTTTAAAGCATTGTTTTGATGCTAAGAATTTTCATGGTGATGGAAAAGAAGTCATCAGGAAGAAATAGATCTGTGACTAAAGGCTTCCATGGAGGAGGAGGAGGAGGAGGAGGAGGAGGAGGAGGAGGAGGAGGAGGAGGAAGAGGAGGGTGGTGGGGAGGAGCCTATGAGAGAGAGATTTTGAAAAACCCCAGTACAGAAACAAAGGCACTAACCTAGCATCAAGAGACACAGACTTGAAACAGCCCCAAGACATGGGCTAATACAGTATTGTGGAAAGATGACTGGATTTGGAGTGATAACCTGAACTTCACTTTTGACCCTAAAAATAGGTATAAACACTGATTAAGAAAGATTTGGAGTCAAATTCTGACTCTAACTGATACTCTTAATTCTGGACATGGGTCAGTCACTTTAACTCTCTGATCCTCAGTTTCTTTATCTGTGTTATACAGATAATAATACCTGCAATATTTACCTCATGGGATGGTCATAAAGATCAAATTTATATACATATAACATACATACACATATATGCATATACATATTTACACATGTCTATGTGTATATGCATATGTGTATATATGTATACATATATCTGCAAATTTTGAAGTTATATATAAATTATGATGATGACAAGAAATTTTCCTTCTTTGGTTTTGATTCTCTTCTCTACTAAATGAAGGGGTTGAGTTTCATCCCTTAAACCCCATGGACCAAACTCCCAATACAATAGTGATAATCTGTTGGTCAGTAAGAACCAAATTCTAGAGACCATCCCCTGGCCCTGGCCCCACCTCTGGGCCATAGTATTAACATGACAATGATAGAAAGCTGGATAAAGGTGTTTTCTCTCTCTTAGCACTCTACTAAATTTTCTTGGAATTTAGTCCACTTGTAATGGCATTATAATTGCAATAAAATTTTGCCTTTCGACCAGAAAATGGGTTCAAGCCTGCAAATTCTTTTGAGATACCTCATAACACCAATCTATGACTCTAAACTTTTGGGTTTCCCTTCCCAACCTCCACACCTTCAATTCCCAATGTTCTGTGTTTTTGCATTTTATGTTTGAAGACCTTTTTCAGCTTAATTATTCTATGCAATTGTCAATTGAATGCCTTGCATTTTTACACTGCTTTATACTATTCAAGTTTCCTTAACCACATCTATAACAGTCAAATGACCATGTTTCCTTCCATCCCAGCTTCCCTTTCTGTAAATGGCAACTTCATCTCCCATTCTCCTAAGTTTGTAACCTTAGAGTCATTTTGGATCCTTCCCTCTCTCACCACTTTATGTCTAATCATTTGACAAGAACGGACAACTCTTTCAGTGAGATTTATCTCTCATCAAACTCCTTCTCTCTAGTTACTGCTGGGCACCCTAGTTGAGGCCCTTATTAATTCAGTTCTAATCTAGACTATTGTAAAGGACTTCTAATTGGTCTTCCTGCATCCACCTAGTCTCTCTCCCTTCAAATCCATCTTTCACACAATTACTATAAATTTGCCTAATGCATGGATCTGACCTTGTCATTTCCACACTCAAAAACCTCAAGCTCCCTCTTGCTTGTAGTATAAAACACTAGTGTGAAAACAAGTTACCATTCTAAACTCATTTAACATTTTCCCTTCACATATTGTAAAATCCACATAAATTTGATCACTAGCTATTAACTAAACCTAACATTCTATCTTCTACCTCAGTGTATTACCCCATACTTCAAATGTAATTTTTTATCATCTCAGCTTATTAAAATGTTTTCCTTCTTTCAAACCTTATTTTAAGATATTGTCTCCTTTGGGGAGCTTTCCCCAGTCCTACCAGATGAGATTATTCTACCCTTCCTTTTACTTGTTATAAACTTCAAATGAGATATTTGTATAAAACTTCACCAATAATAAAGAACCATATAAATGCTATTGTTATTGTTCTTATTTTTCTTGGGACATACTTTCAGTTGAATCTTTTGCCTTGTATTAATCAACAGAAATTAAGCATTATTCTCTTATAATCTCTCCCACTTACCTTGGGTAATAATACTCCCCCTTACCCCTTAGTAGCCATTTTTGCTTTATTCTTTTTTTTTAGTCCAAAAATCATTGTCCTTGGTTAGGGAAATGAAAGCCCATTAAAAGTGAACAAATCAGGGCATCTAGATGGTGCAATAGATTGAGTACCAGCCCTGAAATTAGGAGGACCTAAATTCAAATCTGGTCTCAAATATTTAACACTTCCTAGCTGTGTAACACTGGGCAAGTCACTTAACCCCAAGTGCCTCAGGAAAAAAAAAAAAGTAGTGAACAAATCTGCTTTCTTGTTTTATTCTGTGATCATCTCACATACAAAACACAAGCACACACACCCAGAGATTTTGAAAAATGATTATATTTATATTCTTGATTTGCCCCTTTTCATTATTCTAATTAAAAACTCTCCTATTCTTTTCTTTGGTTGTTCTTGTCAACCTCAGTTTATTTTGAGTTTTGGTACTCCTAATGAAGAGTATTTGGGTGAAAAAAGCAAAACAGAAACAAAAACAAGAAACAATATTGCAAAATATATTATAATCCATTGAGGGCAGTTAGATGGTACAGCCATCCTGAAGTTAGGAGGATTTGAGTTCAAATATAACTGCAGACACTTAATATTTAATAGCTGTGTGATTCTAAGCAAGTCACAACCATAATTACCTTTCTTCCCCAAAATTAAATAAGTAAAAAATAAAATAAAAAATCCACAAACTCAGAAAAAGGGAAGAAGGAATTTGGAGAAATATTGATCTTGATAGTGATAGAGATCACAACATTTTTCTCTCCCCTCTTTAACTCTTTCTTTTCTGTTTCTGAATTTCTCCTCTTGTCTCTATCTTTTTTCTCTCTCTGAACATATCTTTTTCTTTGTATCTCAATTTTGTTTCTCTCTCAATCTGCTTTTCTGTCTCTATAAATTAGTCTCCCTGGCTTCCTCTTCTAAAGAAAGAACCAATTGACTTCAATTAGCATAACACTTCCTAATTCTTAGCAGTACTTTCACATTTTTGAATCTGTAGAGTTATAGAAGGCACCATTTTCTGCACTCTAGCTAGCAGTTTTGGTGGCTGAGGCCATTTAGCTGAGGAAGGAGAAAAGAATGGGACTGTCCTTGATTGTGCCAGGTGTAAGCAAGTGTGTGCAGGTGAGGGGAGAGATTTGCTGGACTTGCCTGAGGTCACACAGCTGGGAAGAGAGCTGGTTCTCCTGGCTCCTAGTTTCAATGCTCGACCAAAACAAGCTGTTTCACCACAGAACAGCAGCAAGAATAGGTCTTAAGTGGTGGAGATGTAATCACCAGCAAGAACTTCTCTAAGATTTTTTTTTGGTGGATGAGAGGCAATGAGGACTTTTTGGTACCCTTTAAGTCATAATTCCTTAGTGTCCATATACCTGTTCCTCATATAAGTTTGACATGAAACAGTGAAAAATAGCAATTGACCAGGTAATTTTGTAGATTTGAGGTTGAAAAGCAGAATGGGACCTAGTGGATGGCACCTTGGGGTACAACTTGAATGATGGGAACAAGGGAGGATCTGGCAGCTTCCTATTTTCACTAAATACTCTTGTTAACTAGGATTAAATGTAGTTGTTTCTATACTGCAAAAAAAAAATGCAAGTTTTGCCAGAACCTTCTGAATTTCAATGCCCTGGGGCAAACCTGATCATGGCTCTGTCAGGTTTAACAAGGCTGCAGGTTTTCTGTATACAGGACAGATTACACAAACCACTGATACTTGTTTCTTCTTCCTCTGACCTTTATTCAATGTTCTGTTACCTGATAGTACTTGTGGATTCACATGATAGTCCCTGGGATGACAAACAGATGCTTCTACTTCAGGTGATCCAGCTCCTTCATCTCTGGAAAGAGCATCATGTCAGTTACTTAGTTTCAAGTGTTTGACTGTCCTTTTCTGAATGACCTCCTCTCACCTTCTGAAAATTTCTCAGAATTTCCCTCTGTGCTTTAAGATTCCTTTTCTTCTTTATTTTATTTTAATGACATTATGAACGATATTCAATGTTAACATAATTCATTAAACCTGCTTTGCTTTATATATATGTATATATAGATAGATTTAATTAATATCAATGAATAAATTTTGTGTTTCAATTGTTCTATAGGATGTTTTGTCTATTCTTTTATTCCCATCATTTTTTCCTTTTATATGACAGTGTTTAATGTGTTTTCTGTTCTTTTGATTTTTTTTGTTGTGTATTATTTCATAAAGATTTTTCCTTTTCTCATACTTTTGAATTTTAACTGAATTGCAATTCCGTAATTGACTTTGCCATTCCCCTTTTGTTGAACATTTCATGTTCTTTCTTTTTGTAAGGGTAGATAATGATTCTTCAAAAATCTTTGAATAAGCAATTTGTTTTTGTTTTGTTAACATTTTCAGAGCATATCTTAAGAATTGAATTATGTCAAAATATATAATAATTGTATAATTTTTTTGGAGGTAGGTAGGTGGTAGAGTTAGAGTATAGGACTTGGAATCAGAAACACCTGACAGTCCTGCCTCAGGCATTTAATAGTTGTATGAATAAATTATTTGAATTCTATCTCAGTTTCCTCCTCTGTAAAAATAAGGATAATAATTGCCCCTACCTCATAGGTTTATTGTGAGGATGAAAATGAATTATTTTATGGAAAGCATTTTGCAAGCTTAAAGTGTTCAGCTAAATGACACAGTAGATAGAGTACTGGACTTGGAGTCAAATCTGAATTTGAATTTAGTCCATTAGAATCTATGTAATCTTGTTCAAGTCATTTAATTTCTCACCTGCAAAATGGAAATAATAGCATCTACTTCATAGTTTCATGGTGAGGATTAAATGAAATAATGTACATAAAGGACCTTGCAAACGATAAATCAATACATGTTGTCTATAATCATCACCGTCATCACTCCATCATCATAACCATCACCACCACCATCATCATCATCACCACCACCACCTTTCCAACTGAAATGATAAATATATTTAAAAGCAATGAAAGTCAGTGTTTAACAGGATTTTAGAGATGTAGTTACATTTTTCACAACTGGCAGAATTATGAACTATTAGAATCTTTTAAAATAGGAAAGCATAGACCTATAAACATACAGGAAAATAATACCTAGTGTTTAATGAACACTTTAAGCTTGCAAAATTCTTTCCATAAAATAATTCATTTTCATCCTCACAATAAACCTATGAGGTAGGAGCAATTATTATCCTTATTTTTACAGAGGAGGAAACTGAGATAGAATTTAAATAACTTATTTATACACTATTAGATGCCTGAGGCAGGACTGTCAGGTGTTTCTGATTCCAAGTCCTATACTCTAACTATACCACCTATCTACCTCCAAAAAAAGTTATTTTCATATGTGTTCCTGAATACTATAGATTCTAGATTTTTTTCAAGCAAACGGGAATTTCCTTTTTAATTTTTGCAAAAGTATCTGCTCATAACTTTTGACTACTTGTCTATTGTGGATTTTAGAAAATTTTAACATTTTCTTAGACATACAGATGTCAAATTTTTATCTGTTGTATTTACCCTTAATAATTTTAATCCGTTTTTTCTTATTGATCAATTTTTAATTACTCACTTTTCATTATAATTCAATAAAGTTTGATCTTGTCCTTAATAATTTCTCTTGGGGGAGCATTCTGGGAAGATGGTGGAGTAGTTTGGTAAATTTCAAGGTCTCCAGATTTCCTCCACAAATAGAAGAAAATCTGTACCTCAGGGCAAACATAGACTGGTTCAAAAACAAAAAAATTTGGGACAGAACAGGGGTCTTCCTGGTACAACTCAACAAGATCTGAAGGAAGACCACCTCTGGGATTTATCCATGTGAAGTGCAAATATCTCTGAGTCAACTACTGGGGACTCCTCCAGATAGCTAAATATGGCTGGAGCCTCAGGGGGAACCACAGAGACTGACCTCCTGGACTATTTGTGGAGTCAGGGTTTTAATCTAAGAAGACAGAGTGAACCTCCACTAGACCCAATTGTGCTGCAGGGACTAGATCCTAGGCGAGAAGGAGACAGCACCAGGTGAGTGCAGAAGCAGCGAGGCAGGGATGCTGCTGCTGTGGGCACTTGGAGGAGGCTGGAGCTCTTGGTTTGGAGGTCCTAGACAGAGTGAAGAGCTGAAGGAAAGCTTGAGGCACTACCCCACGCCACAATTAAAGGTACTTACATTGATACTTCTTATTAAAAAAAATGAATCAACAAAGAACCCCACCACTGAAACATATTTTAGAAACCGGGAAGACTGAGATTCATCTTTAGAGGAGGATACTTTAGTAAAAAGCACCCAAAGAGTAACAGAAGAATGCAAAAAAAGAATTTAAAAATTAAGTGAGAAATGTTGAGGAAAAACTAAAAAATAAAATAAAATAAAAATTATCCAAGAAAAACAAGAAGATTATGAAAAAAGTTAACCAACTAGAAAAGGAGGTACAAAGTCACAAAGATGAAAGTAATTCTTTGAAACTTAGAATTGTCAAGGGGAAGTCAGAGAAGCCATGAGAGACCAAGGAATAAAAAACAGATTACAAAGAGTGAGGAAATAAAACAGTTTATGAAACATCTTCAAAGAAAAATGACAGATCTGGAGAACAGATCAAGAAGAGAAAATATAAGAATATTTGGACTACAGAAAATTGTGACCAAAAAGAACCTTGACACAATAATGCAGGAAACAATCCAATAAAATTGTCCTGGAGTGATAGAACATGAGAGGAAAGTAGAAATAGAAAAAAAAATCTACCAATCACCACCTCAAAGAGATCCTTTGTGGAAAACACACAAGAATATTATTGCCAAATTTCAAAAACCTCCAGATCAAAAAAAAAATTCAAATATGCCTGAACTATAATTAGAATTATACAGAACTTAGCAGCAACTACAGTAAAAGACCACAGGTACTGAAAACATATCTACTGACAATCAAAAGAAATAGGACTACAGCCAAAAATATCAAATTATCCAGCAAATATAAAAATATCCAGCAAAATTATCTATGGTTTTTAGTGACAAAAAATTGACATTCACCAAATGTATTGCCACCAAATTGCAGATTTTCAGGACTTTCTATCAACAAAACCAGAACTTAACAGAAAATTTAACATTTAAAAGCCATTATCAAAGATCAATTTTAAGGAACTCAGCATGGAGAAATTATTTATGGTTTTTTTTACAAGGGATATGTTATACTATATGTATAAGATTCATATCAACAATAAGATAGTTCAAAATAAATAATGGCAGAGTTAAGGTAAAAACAGTAATCATGTTATAAAAATGAGGTGTAGAGGAAGAATAGACACAGGCATTAGAGGGGACAGAAGGACTGTTGGTTATGAAAGCCTACTCACATGGGGAATGGGTTCAATAGGCAACACTATACATATAACATGAAGGCTATAGCATTCTCCAAAATCTATAAATAAATAAGGGGGGAGGAATAAGGTGAATAGGGAAGCCAAGGATGAAGGAAGAAGACAAGGGAGAGATTGTTGTGTAAGTAGAGGTTAAGTAATAGCAAGACAAGCTATGGAGCAGAATTTAAGCAAAGATAGGAAAGATATGTGTGTATATTGTATATATTTACATATGTATGCATAAATATATATTTTTAACTATAGCCTGCTTGGGGGCTGGAGGAGTATGAAAGGTGGGAAAAAATTAAAAAAAATTAAAAAGTACACAGTAGAGAACAAAAGAGCAATTTATAAGGAAGTAAAAAATGGAAGTTAAAGATATATATATATACACTTACTTGATCTGGCAGTTCTTGATCTGAATCCTCTCTGATGTTTTATTGGACACGTCAATGTTCTTTTTTATTTTATTTTGTTTTGTATTCTTTTTCTGTTTTCTATTTTTATATTCTTTTTTCAAATAAAATAAATTTAAAAACAATTCCTCTTATTTGTTTAATATAAAGTTATTTCTTCCCCATAATTGAGATAAATTCTTTTTCCATTTATGTACTATTTTTCACCCAGGAAAC
>JAJPUD010001086.1:81547-114456 GCA_023553655.1 Myrmecobius fasciatus | reverse complement strand
CTCCTCCTCTCTCCCCTTCCCTAGATAGCAAGTAATCTGATATAGATTAAACATTTTCTAAACATATTTCCATATTTGTCATGCTATGCAAGAAAAATCAGATCAAAAGTGAAAAAATGAGAAAGAAAACAAACAAGCAAACAAACAACAACAAAATGTCAAAATGTTATGCTTTGATCCACATTCGGTCTCCGTAGTTTTCTCTCTGGATGTGGATAACATTTTCCATCTCAGGACTATTGAAATTGCTTTGAATCATCTCACTGTTGAAAAGAGCCAAGCCCATCACAGTTGATCATCACATAATCTTGTTGTTATTGTGTTCTAATCACTTCATTTAGCAGTTCATGGAAGTCTTTCTAGACCTTTCTAAAATCAGCCTGTTCATCATTTTTTATAGAACAACAATATTCTGTTACACTCATATACCATAACTTATTCAGTTGATGGGCATTCACTCAATTTCCAGTTCCTTGCCACTACAAAAAGGGCTACTACAAACATTTTTGCACATGTGGGTCCTTTTTTCCCCTCTTTTATGATCTCTTTCTTGGATCAAACGGTATGCACAGTTTGATAGCCCTTTGGCCATAGTTCCTAATTGCTCTCCAAATGGTTGGATCAGTTCATAATTCCACCAACAATGCGTTAGTGTCCCAGTTTTCCCATATCCCTTCCAGCATTTATCCTTATCTTTTCCAGTTATCTTATGTAATCTGAGAAGTATGAAATGGTGTCCCAAAATTGTCTTAATTTGCATTTCTCTAATCAATAATGATTTTGTGTGTTTTTTCATAAGACTAGAAATGGTTTTATTTTTTTTTCATCTGAAAATTGCCTGTTCATATTCTTTTAACATTTATCAATTGAGGAATGGCTTGTAAGTATGAGTCAAATCTCTCTATATATTTTACAAATGAGGCCTTTGTCAGATACACTGAATGTAAATTTTTTTCCCAATTTTCTAATTTCCTTTTAATTTTGGCTGCATTAGCTTTGTTTGTATAAACCCTTATTAATTTAATGTAATAAAATTATTTATTTTGTACTTCATAATGTTCTCTAGTTCTTCTTTGGCCAGAAATTTTTCCCTTTGCCATAGATCTGAGAGGCAGACTATCACTTGTTTTCCTAATTTGTTTATAGTATCATTCTTTATGTCTAAATCATGAATACATTTCAACTTTATCTTGGCATAGGGTATGAACTTCAGTTTCTGTATTTGTATAATAAGGGAGTTGGATTAGGTGATTGCTATGTTCTTTTATACTTCTAATCTGAAAACTTATAGACCCTTTGACTATTTTCTACATAATTTAGCAACTGACTATGGATTGTTGTTATACAAATCCGTATTGTATGTGTTAGTCTTATCTCAATTCTTTGGAGATAGAAATTCTGTATTCTGTTTCTTCCATATCACCTGTGGGCCAAAATAAAAAATTCACATGTTTATAGCACTCTAAATTTGATAATCATTTTCTTCATCACCCTGTGATATAAGTAATAAATATATTGTTATCTCCATTAAAATTCTGTTGATTTTTATATTATCAATTGCCCCAGTGTTACTTCCCATACATTTCTCAAAGAGCCAAGCCATATAACAATAAATTGTATTTCATTTTCCAATTACATGTAAATATTTGTTTTCAACATTCATTTTTATAAGATCTTGAGTTCCAATTTTTTTTCTCTCACTCCCTTACCTTCCCCCTCCCCATGACAGAAAGCAATTTGATATAAGTTATATATGTACAAACACTTTAAACACATTTCCATATTAGGTATTTTATGAAAGAAAAATAAAAACAGATGGGAAAAACCTGAGAAAGAAACAAACAAAAGAAGGTGAAAATATTATATTTCAATCTGCATTCAATCTCCATAACTGTCTCTAAATCCACCTTGAAAAGACATAAGGTTTATTTGAGAATAAAGCTTATAACCATGTAAACATTAAAAGGTACAAGTAGTCATGGTATAATAGGCCAGAGAAATGAGATATTACTGTATGTTGATGTTATTAGTGAAAAGTATAAATGGGCAAGAGGATGTTCTCTCTAGGTCCCTGAATCCAGCCAATCAGCTTCTCTTTAGAAGATAAGAAACATCATGATGAGGATAGAGAAGACAAATATAAGTTTTCCACTCCGAGTCTATTGAAATTGTGTTGGATCAATGTATTGCCGAGAAAAGCCAAGTCTATTATAATTGATAATCATATAAATGCAAAAATCTATACTCTGAATAATGTTATCCTGGTTTTGCTCACTTCACTCAGCATAAGTTCATGCAAGTCTTACCAGGGTTTTCTGAAATCAGCCTGCTCATCATTTCTTATGAAACAGTAATAATTCATTATATTCATATACCATAATTTATTCAGCTATTCCTCAATTGATTGATATCTACTCATTTTTCAATTACTTGTCATCATAAAAAGAGCTGCTACAAACATTTTTTCACATGAAGGCCTTTTCCCATCTTTTATGATCTCTTTGGAATATAAGTAACACATTTTTAAAGCCAAAAATTAGGAAAATATCAGCAAAACTGATAAATACATCAAAAAAGTTTACAAACATGTTCAGTTGTATCAAATTTGTGGACTTCCTATCCTGAAAAGGATTGGGGTACAGGTGTCTTCCAACATCTTTTATTTACAAGAAAGTCCCCAACATACCAAAATAGCTGGTAGTAGTGCTTTTGTGATGGCAAAGAATTAGAAATAAAATAGAAGCCCACTAATTGGAGAATGTTAGAAAGATTGTGGCACATAGAAAAAGCATATTGCATCATGCGTTGTTTTCATAAATTTTCAGTCAGTTTTTATTTTTATATGTTCTTTTTACTTAGATTTTTGCATTTATTGTGCAAATTCTTTTCTGCCTTTGTTCATATACATCTTTCCATGCTTCTTTGTCTTCAATAAATTTATCATGTCTTACAACACACAAACATTCTATTTTATTAATTTACTTTAATTTATTTAGCCATTTCCCAATTGATGGGCATCTGTTCTACTGATTCAGTTGTTTTGAGAAAGTGTCATCTACAAAATTTAAATATATTATTCAAAACTCATTACACTAAACAAGCTTACAATACATTTAAATATTTAAAAATTCAAATATTTTTGGTAAATTAGCAGCATTTGTATTTTTGAAGTTATTAAAGGATAAAACTGCACTAAGACTTTTGGGACACAGAATAGTTCAATATCTGAAAATGCTATTCCCCCTCTATCCTTTCCCCTTTCATTATTTCTCTTAATGCTATCTAGATGTTTTGGCTTTCCCCCCCAAAAAAAACAAACAAAAAACAATTACTATTATTTTATTAATTTCTTTAAATATATTTGATAATTTGAATGGAATAACATTAATATTGTAAATTAACTTTTTAAATAAAGTCATTGCTTTGGTTTGATTTTCTTTTAAAAGAGGGGAATTTCAGTCAGTGTTGGGTCAGACAGATGACCTCTGATGTACTTTCCAACTCCAAGATTCTTCATAGAAAAATGATAATTTCAGCTTGAATTTTCACTGAAATTCTTCTTGTGACACATGAAAAAAATATCTACAAAGATGTAGGCTAAATAAAGTGAACCTGCTCTTCCCAGACCTCTGACTGTTCTCATCATGATAGTTCTTATCTTCCAAGGAGAAGCTGATTGGCTGGATTCAGAGACCTAGAGAGAACATCTTCTTGCACATGTATACTCTCACCAATGGCACTAACTCATAGTAATACCTCATTTCGCTGGACTGTTATACTATGACTACTTGTGCCTTTTAATGCTTACATGGTTATGAGCTTTAGTTGTTCTACAAATGTATCTTATGTATTTTCAAGTCTGGGGTTCATTAACCTTCCTTCTCATAATAATTATGCACTAAAGAACTAATGGGGAGGCTAAGTAGCACCATGGCTAGAGCATTGGACTTGGAATCAGGATGATCCGGGTTCAAATCTAATCTCAGACACTTACCAGATATGTGACTCTGGGCAAGTCACTTAATCCTGTATTTCTTCTACTATAAAATGAGCTGGAGAAGGAAATAGCAAAAATATTCCAGCATCTTTGTCAAGAAAATCTTAGATGGTGTCACAAAGAAAAACGACTGAACGACAACAAAGAATAGAGATTTTGGAGCTAATGGATATCAGTTCAAAGTCCATCTCATTTGAATCTTAATAAAACTTGGTAAATTGATTTATCAGTTAACAAACATTTATCAAGAATCTACTATGTGCCAGACATTTTGCTAAGCAATGGGGATAGAAATAAAAAAGGCAAAAAATAAGTCTTTATTTTAAGAAGCTCATAATAAAAAATGTATGTCCTGGGACCAGTCACTTAAACCTTATAATCTCAATTTTCTCATCTGTAAAACAAGAGATTTGTCCTGGATGTTTTTTGAGATTTCTCTTTTTCTAAAGTCCATGAA
Source organism: Myrmecobius fasciatus (assembly GCA_023553655.1). Taxonomy (NCBI): domain Eukaryota; kingdom Metazoa; phylum Chordata; class Mammalia; order Dasyuromorphia; family Myrmecobiidae; genus Myrmecobius; species Myrmecobius fasciatus. The sequence goes on along the minus strand of JAJPUD010001086.1, from coordinate 110,002 downwards.
ACACTAGTCCTGTTGCTCCAGTGTCTGTCTGGATCAGTCTTTTCCTTTAATGAACTCATTAGTATTAGTCAATGGGTTGGTATTTATTGGACAAATGTACCTTAGCTTGGAATAAAGACCATGGATTAGGAAAATAATTTGTGGGCTCTGCAATGGGATTTGGAGGGACATATTTCAAGGTGATATTGGAGGTTTCTAGGTAAAGAAGCTGTTTTTCTTGCCAGAAGACTGAAAAGAAGGAAGGTTGTAGGGTAGAATTCATTTGTCTTGATTTGGAAACAGTTTAATTCTCATAAGATTTTAATTATCAGCTGGATTAGCAAGAAAGAGTTTCTCATCCAAAGTGCCAGGGGCTAGAGGAGAACAGGAGCCACTACCCTTGTACAGACTATGAGAAAGTTCAATGGAAATGAGTAAAATGCTTTTGGGCTACAGCAGATGACAGCCACGGAGAGTTAGCTTCTCCATTAACCCAGGAGTCTCAAGGGAGAAGATTTTTGTTCTCTGCTTTGATTTAGAATGATTTAACCAAAGACCTGGATAAAGATAAGTCCCACATCTAGAGTTTAGAATTATAGAAATGCTCTATCTGAGAAATAAATCATATAGGTTTCATAGCTATGGTAGAAGTATTCTTATCCCAACAAGGAATAGAGAAAATCATAAAAGATAAAATGCACAATTTTGATTTTACAAAATTGAATAGCTTTCTCACAAATAATTAATATACCAGGATTAGACAAGTGGTTGACAGAGGGAAAATTTTTTTGCATCAAATTTCCCAGACAAAATTTTTGGTGTTCAAGATAAATAGACAACTAAAAGATATACAAGTGTGAATACATATATACACACTTATACATATGTATATGCATATGTCTTCATATAATGATATATACATCTCAATATATATTATATATGTATGTGTATTTATATTCATATGTATGGTATCTATCTACTTACCAAAAGACATTCCTTAATGGAATTTCTTAAAAAAAAAGAATCACATAATATTAAGAATCATAGGAAAAGTGCTTCATATAATAATAATGAGTATAACTAATAATGAGAATTCCAAATCAAAACAAATCTGAGATTTTACATCATATTATGAAAACTGACAAAGATAACAAAATGTAGAAATAATTATGTCTTAGGGGTTGTAAAAATATAGGCTCATGAGGTGATTCTACAAAGTAGATTCTCATCAAATGAGGTTTAGCTTAAAACTATTGTGGTACATGGAAGCAACAGAATTACTGATCTGTAAGAAAGAATGCATATGATGAATATAGAGAAGTATAGAAAGTTGTACATTAACTAATACAGATAAAAGAAAGCTGAGTTAAGTAAATAATATACACAATGACCATAACACTGTAAATGAAGTATTCAACCAAAGACAAAAAGTGATCTTTGCAATTTTTCAAAGAACATGTATGATTTTAAATGAGAGATTTCAAAAGATACCCCATACCTCAACTCCTTTTCAGAGATAGAATGTCCAAAAATGTGGTGAATTGAACATATTTTCAGACTGTTTTGATGTATTGATTACTTTTATTGATTTTCTTTTTCTTTTTCTTTTAGTCTTTAAAAATATAATTTGTTATATGATATGCCTCTCTGGGAGTAGAATTGAAAGAAATACTGGGAAAGAAATGGAAGATAAACTTTGATGACATAAAAAATGAAAGATAAATAGAGCTTACTTTTTCAAAATGGGGATGCTATTTATATTACCTTTTTGAAAGTGTTCAGAGGAAAGCATTTATCAAACATATATAATATGTATAATACATATAAATATATGATATATAATACATATGTATATGTATACACACACATGAATCTTTGTTGTAGCACAGGATATAAAGAAGAACAGAAGACAAGGTGTCTTTCCCCAAAGCTCTGAGATAAGACTAATACATGCCATATAGATTTGTATAACACTAGGTTATAATTAAATGCTTAATCATCTAGTGAATATTTTAAAGGTCCATAAGATTTTAGATTTTGAAGAGAAATTGGTGGTAAGTCATCTAATTCAACCATAAATGGAAAGAAGCACAAAATAATTAAAATTAATGTTGCAAAATTTCAAAGAACAAATATTACTCCAAGGAAGAGATAATGAGAAAGATATATCCATTCACTTCTTTGCAGAAGTGCAAAGGGGTCCGGATCATTGAATATATTTTCAGATGTTTTCAATTTATTTATAGGTTTTGCTGATATTTTGTTCTTATTTAATTTGTTGTTGTAGTATGAGAGCTCCCTAAAAGGGGAGAATAGAGGGATACTCAGGGAAATTTAGATAATATAAAAATAATACATCAAAATTATTTTTACCAATAAATAAATCATTAATCTTAAAAACATTTTGAGCTAAAAGAGCTTTAGAAAATTAGATAGTAAAATAATAGTTTAGTACAGTGCAAAGAGAATTAACTCCAAGATTAGAGGATTTGGGTTTAAATTCTTCTGACTAAAATTCCAGTGACCTAACCATTCTACCACAATGCCTCTATGTTAGTCTGAAGTCCCTATGAAAACATGTAATGATGCTTAGGTGGGAATCTTGTTTAGAAATCTCATTTGAGGGGCAGCTAGGTGGTGCACTGGATAGTCCTGAAGGCAGGAGGACCTGAGTTCAAGTCTGACTTCAGACACAAGCTGTGTGACCCTGGGCAAGTCACTTAACCCCAATTGCCTCAGCAAAAAAAAAAAAAAAAAAAACCCAAAACAAACAAAAACTTCATTTGAATGAAAAGTGAAATGATTTGTCCAAGAACACAATCTGAGTATTAGGATACCCTGCGAGGCAGGAAGAGAACCATTGTCCCCATTTTTGCAGAGCAGCAAATTAAGGTTCAGGTAGAGGGAGAGAGTGCCCACAGCTTGCAGTTGGTGACTGAACTTATTTGAAGTAGGCAGAGGAAGACCAGGTCACCTTGCTCCCATTTTGGTGCTCTGACAAGAAGTTAACAAACGGACTTGAAGTCAGAAAGTGGCCCTTGCCATAGATGGCTATCCCAACCCCTTTTCTTAACTCTCTAAGACCTTCGCCAGGATGCTCTGTGTGAGCCTTCCAGAAAGGATGGTGGGAGGATTAGGCTCCCTCATCTTGAGTGAGCCAGCTTGGAACCAAACCTTCTGCAAGGTTAAGCAGTGTATAGACTAGGCTTTTGGGAAGTTAGGGAAGCAGAAAAAACTTCCCCTTCCAGTAGCCATTAAGGACCACAGGGCTTCTCCAGAAGGTTAGAGGCCTGAGCCCCAGGTGCCCAGCAGGATTCCTAATTAGGAATAGTTGGCTCTGTGGGCAATTTCACAGCTGTCTAGACAGCTGAGCTGCTGCTTTGTTTTCTCATTGGCCAGAAAAAGAAAGAAAGGAAAAAAGAAAAGCTCATCGTTGTAGAGTGCTTTACACAGTACTTTCCTTGCAATATCCTTTCAGGTAGGTAGTGCAAGGGTTATGGATCTTATTTTGCAAACAAGGAAACGGAGGCTCAGAGAGAGAGAGAGGAAATCACTTTCCATGGCCCATTAAGTATATTTGTATTAGGTAATAAATTCCTGTTTTAAAGATGGGGTGCTCCTTCTCTGAACCTCAGTTTCCACATCTATAAAATGAGAATAACAATTCTGCATTTACTCAAACTTTCTACTTGTATGGTTATGGAGAGACACTTTCTCTCTCTGAGACTGCAAATTCACTTACTAATGATCAGCTCTGGGGGTCAAACACACTTCTTTTGCTGACCATCTCTTGGTATTCCTCTTTCCCATCTGTGTTTTCCTCTGAGAGAATATCCTTTGACTTAATGGCTTTTGTATACCTCTGAGAACCAGGTTCCCTCAAGGAAAGACGTCCATAAACCCAAGCCTGCTAAATGACCCCCCTTTTCTCCCTTAAACCATCACCCTGGTTCTTTCTGTTCTCTCTCCTCTCCCTCCACAGCTGTACATATAGTGCTATCCAGTGGCTCCTGTGATGAGCACTTGTCCCTGGGGCAGGAATTAGGGGAGTTTTCTATTAAATAGGCCTCCTGAGATCTGTGGAGTTTAATCTTTACTTGAAAGAGTTTTTGATCATCTTTTCAGGCTGTTCCCCAATTCTGTTCCCCATTCTCACTCCTTCCTCGGTTTTTGTCCCCAAAATGCTTCTCCTTCTGTCCTTGGGATTCGCTCACATCTGTATAATGCACCCCCATCCGAAGAGAAAGCTGAGGGTGTTTCTTCCTTCATTTCCTCTTCCATCTCTTCTCTTCTGCTCCCATCTCTCCTCTTAGACCAGGAGGAGGAAGAGCTGACTCAGGACACCTCGGACATCAGCAGCAGAGAGAGCTGTCAGTCTAACTGTCCCTGATCCAGCCTTGCTTCTACCTCCCCACCCCGTTTGGCCCCTCTCTCACCCCTGCCTCTGACTTCTCCTTTGGTATTTTAACTAAGCTCTGAGTGATTGTCTCTGCGCCATCCTTTCATGACTCGCTAATGCAACCCCCTGCCGGCAGAAGCCCAGTCTGATCTCATCCTAAATAGGCCCAGTGTTTGCCTGGGAAATGATGGATCAACGTTCCACGGCCTCATTATAAATTCATTGGGCAGAGTGCAGGTGGAGCGGGAGGCCACTTGCTTATTCCATAAATGAAGTCCCTGCCAACTGAGATTGTGCTGGATTGAAAACTCCTTCAGGTTCACTTTTCCTGCAAAGAAGCCGAGGACTATTCTTTTCCACATAAATCAAGTGTATATTTCCGTTAAAAGGGCCTGAGAAACTCTAGGTGGGGGATCACTAGATTAAGCCTGCTTGGAACCACCAGTGAAGAAGGGAGACCCAAAGAGAACTTTTTTCCCTCCATAAATCCTGGTTTTCTGCACTTGCCTGGCATCCTGGCCTAGCAGTTAATTCTCAGTGTTATACCCATATAGATCAATTCACTATCAGGGTTAGAGAATGGATGGTCCATGATGGAGAAGAACAGTTTGTGATAGAAGAGAAAAAAGGAAGCTAGCCATAGTTTAACACATTCTAGAGATTTGAGGGAATATATTTCAAAGGGTTCAGAGGAAATATAGGCAGATTCCTATGGATTGACATAATAAAGTATTTAAAAAAGAAAAAGAAAAGGAAGACTTGATAGGGAAATAATCAAGAACAAAATTAGGAAGGCATAAAGGGGAATAATTAAGTAAGGAGGAGAAATTTGAATTGTCCAAAGAGATTAAGGTAGATAAACATAACTCACCAACCAAGTCAGATTTTTTTTTTAAAAAAAAGATATGTAGAGAAAATGGAATCAAGGACTGGATGTAGGGAGAGATGGAGGGAAAGTGACTATAAAAATAATATTAGGAGTACTACTGCTCAGTTTAAAAAGATAGATAAATAGATAGATAGATGATAAATAGATAGATAGATAGATGGTAAAGTCCTTGGCATATGCCAGGCACAATGTTAAACACTGGCAAGTAGGTCGTGGAGTGGATAAATTATTTAACTAGTTTGCGCAGAATCAAGAAGACTTGAGTTCAAAGCCTTCCCCAGACACTTACTAGCTATATGACTCTGAGCAACTCATTGAACTCATTTACTTCAATTTTGTGATTTGTAAAACAGGAATAATAGCACCTACCTCCCAGGGTTTGTGTAACAATCAAATAAGACAACTTAAGATACTTTGCAAATCATACAGTGTTATACAAATGATTTTTATTTTTATTAATTACTATTATACAAATACAAGAAAGCAAGATGGCCCATACCATGAAGGAGCTTAAATTCTAATGGAAGAAAGCAAATACATAAAGGGGAGCTAAAAGGAGGAAAACAAGGGACTGGGGCTTCAAGATAGATTATTTCTGGGGCACAAGACAGTTAGTGAGAGGGAGGAGAAGAAGAGTTCACAAGATTTGAGTTGTGAGTCAAATGAAGCATTATCAATTAGAGGAGTAATATCTCCAAACGTGCAAGACAGCTGGCAAAGAAGAGAAGAAGAAATCAAGAGGGTCAAATTGTGAGTGAGCAGTGAATTGAGTCTAGTAACAAAAGCTAAGGCCAACAAAGAGGATTTTTTAAAAAAAAATCTATGTTAGGTGAAAGATGAGGATTCTCAGAATGGATAGAACAACGATAAAAAGCAACATGAAGGAGGCAAGAACTCAATTTTTACTTGGCTTTTCTTGTCCCTGTCAAGGAGAATGACGTTTAGAATGAAAAGACAGAATAAAACTGGCTAATAGGGTGTTGAGGCCCAATACAAATGACAATATGACAAAGAGAACTCCCAGTTGCTTTGATGAATTCAAGTCATTTTTTCCAGATGACTTACATCATTGGGTACTGATAGAATTGTTGGATGTAGTTGCTGAGCCACTGTATATTATATTTGAAAGATCATAGTACCCAGCATATAGTATGAACTTAATAAATGTTTATTGATGATGATTATAGTGAACAAAGAAGAACCTCAGTAAGCTAAAGAATATCAAAGGAAGAGCCAACCAAGTGATAAAGGGCCTAAATGAAAATCAACTGAAAGAACAGAGGCTGTATCATCTGAAGAAGATTCAAAGGTAAAATGAAATTGTCTTCAAGCATTGAAAGGACTATCATATGGAAGAGACATTAGACGGTCCCAGAAGGCATTAAGAGGAACAATGGGTGGAAGATTTAAATAGAAATATTTATGATTTAGTTAAAATAATTTTATTTTTATAATTAGAGCTATCTCAAGATAGAATATAATGCCTCTGACTGTACATGAATAACCTGTTTCAAATTCCTTGCTTTGTCAATTAGAAGAGAGGGGAGAGAGGGAGGGAGAAAACTCAGAACTTAAAAAAATTTAAAAAACAAAGAAATGTATGTAATGCTCCCGGAAGTAGTAGCTTCTCCTTTATTAAAGAACTTCAAGCAAAGACTGGAGGGTTACTTATCAGGACTCTTGTAGTAAGGAGTCTTTCCCCTTCAGGTTTGGATTTAATGATCTCTTTGGTCCCTTTCTAACTTTGAAATTCTCCAGTTCTTGTGTAGTAGAAAGAAAACTGAACCTGAAACTCAGGACACTTTAGTTCTAGTTCTTATTCCACAACATTTCTCCCCCTCTGATTGGAAGACTGGAGGGTGGAGCAAAAAACTCCTTCTTCAACTTCCATTTGAAGAGATCCCAGTGATTGTTAGTACTGATTGTTAGTACTTTGAGAGGTACTTAATAAATTTTATTGACTATGGAATGAATTGAGGTACTTCTTTTTTCCTCTTCTCTGAACTTTAATTCCTTCCTCCTGGAAATAAGCGTTGTATTGTCTCTTAGATCTAGTCTAGCTCTAATGATCTCTTCAACTATCCTAGGATTCCCCCAAGTGCTGATGCTCAAAGTCTCATCTATCTTTAATATTGGTCCCCAAAACTCTTCTACTTCTGCTCTTTTGGATTCAGTGAATGTCAAGATATAAAGCTAACAAGTAAAGTTCTTGTGCTCCTCTTTCATCTACCCACCTCTTGATTCCTCCTTTTCTAACTTTGGGTCTAACAATGAAACAGTCTATATTCCTCAATGGGATTATATAATATTCCTATGATGAGCACTGTTCTTTTACCTTCACAAAGTCATACCAATCTAAGCCACCCCACTGGCTGAGAAAGAAACTTTCCTCAAGATGTAATTCTCAGCTCATCCTTTTACTTTTCTTTTCTCTATAGGAACCTATCACCTGCCTTCTGTGAAAGAACTACACCTTGTTCTTCTTGAGAACTGCTGAATGAGAATTTATATAGCACTCTGTTTGCTACTTAATTAGCAGGGAATGAGAACCAGGTCTTGCTATATCCATTTGTGTAGGTCAGACTAAGAGAGGTGGTGGAAAAGGGTGTGAATAAGTTATGATAGAAAAAAATAGATGTAGAACTGGAAGGGACCTTTAGTTCAATTCCTCTCATTTTTAGGATATGAGGGTTAGAGGGGTTAATGAATTGCCCATGAGCATATAACTATAATGAGAACTAGCACATGTGTAGAGAGCCTGTGATGGTGTCTCTCTACATAGGAAAGGCTGGAGATCCTACTTAGACAGAACTGGAGTGTTTTCAAAAAGGCATCAATGACCAGAGATGTAGTCATTTTCTCTTGAGCTGCATTCTTTTTGGCTATTTGTGCTTAATTTTATTCCATTGCTGATGGAATCCAACCAGAAAATATGAGATGGGCCTTGGTTCTATTGCTTTGTTTTAAAAAAAATCTTTAGGTAAAGGAAATTAATTTGGAGACTGAACTTTTGAATTTTGAAAGGTTAGAGATGAAATACATACTGGATTTTGCAACCATCTCAGGATTGAAGGCAAATTAAGGAAATTAGATGGCTCAGTGGATAGACTGCTGGCCCCAGAGTCAGAAAGAATTATCTTCATGATTTCAAATCTGGCTTCAGACATTTACCAGCTATGTGACCCTGCATAAGTCATTTATTTAACCCTGTTTGCTTCAATATCCTCATTTATAAAATGGATTTGAGAAGGAAATGGCAAACCCACTCCAGGATCTTTGTCCAAATGGGGTCACCAAGACATGACTGAAATTAGAAGTCAACTTTAGGACATAGTGATAGCTGAGATGAGGATTCATCTGGTGGTCATACCATGTCTGGACATGAGCTTGTTAAAACCAACATGGACAATGTGGTCCTTTATGAAGAGGACCTGCCATATCACAGTGTGATGTCTTGTGAGTGAATTGGGTTTAAGAGAAGCAAAATTGCACAGTCATCAACCTCACTCTTTCTTTGGTGATGGCCTGGGATGTATTGAGTGACCATGGTATCTTCAATGTCTGACCCAGGTTTAAGCACAGTGCCTTCTTCAGCTACTTTCATGTTTTCATCCACCCATTCCATTGGGGGAAGTCTTCCCATCCTTGAAGGAGATAAGCACTAACTCACTAAAGGGTTTAAATCCCATCAGTTACCCTTAAGAGACAGTTTTACTGGCGTTTTGCTGCTAGCATGTTTCAGCTTTTTGGAGTCCCAAGTGAGAGTTGGGTGAAAGATGGGCTTCAAAGGTGGATGAGTAATCCTGACACCAGAGGGGCTAGTCTTCCATGATCTTCCCATACACACCAGGGCAAATGCTATATAGAAACTAAACCTAGTTTGAGCTCACTCCCATCAGAAACCAGAATGGGACAGGAGAGATTATACACCTGAAGTGTTGTGAAGAAATACTTGTTATTGTGTTCTTGCTGGGTTTTTGAAGAAAATATCACTTTATAAAAGCCAATTAATATTAAGTGTTTCAGTCAATGGTAGAACAGTAAGGAAACACAATCAGTGGAAACTTTAAGTGGGGAAATTGGAGAAAATGCATCTTCCAGACTTCTCAGGGTACCCCTAGAGCTCTGAGGGGAAGATGTAGTCTGCTTGACTATGGGTTAGTGGACGAGACTGTACCTGTTCCATACAGAAATGATGTCTGGAAGACTCAAGATTTGAACTAGTTTTCCGACTATAAATCCAGTATTCTCTCCAATGTACCATATTGCTTTTCTTCCTAAAATTTTTATACTTTAGATTTCAGAAAGTAAACAGGACCTGATGTTTTATAAATAAACTTGACAAGTGTAACAATACTGCATAGATTTCCAAAACAAAAAAAATAGTGGTAACAATTTCCAAACCTTTCCACAAAGTGTTTTTTTTGTTTGTTTTTCAATGTCTAAGGCTTATTTTATGAGTCATAGTCTCTCTCTCTCTCTAAATAGTCATTCATTGGCTCAAGCTGAAAGATTTATAAATACTGTCAACTTTCCATGGTAAAGTCATAGAATATTAAGGTTGAAGGAACTTTAAAAATGGAATGTCAGAGATGCAGGGGGTCTTTGATAATTCAACCCAATTCTTTCATTTTTTTCTAGGAGGAAATTAAGTAGCAAAGCCATAAATAAATTGTTTTCACCTAGAAGAAAAATTCCACAATTCTTGATATTCAGGGAAAGAGGAAAAAAAGCAAGGATTATGGAGAACAGTTTGACTAAGGTTGTATCAACACCAGAAAAAATAGCCTGTCTACTAGTAAACTCTTTGTTTTGTCTCCCTAGAGAATGGAAGGGGGTAAGTTGAACCTCAAGAGAGGGATGCTAGAGGTTTTGTGTAATATGATGATGCAAGTTGTTGGAAGATCATTAGTTATAAATATGATAACTTCTGAGGGTAGAAAGCATCCTACTTCTCAGAAGTCCATATCCTGTATCAAAGCTCTATTTACTTCAGGATAGTTAACAGCTACTTGAAATGCAGCTGCTGGTGCTAATACTATTACCATTACCACTATCACTGCTTCTGCCAGTTAGCATGTATAGCACCTACAGTAGTCCAGGCATCATTCTAAGTGCTTTACATATATTATTTCATTTAATCCTTAAAACAACTGTAAGAAAGTTCTGCTATTATCTTCATTTTTCAGATGAGGAAACTGGGGTAATTAAAGCTAAATGACTTGCCCAAGTTCACATAGATAGAAAGTCTGAGGTTGGATTTGAAATCAGGTTTTTCTGATTCCATGTCCAGTGCTAACCTTGTACCACCTTACTGGGAAGTGAATTCTACAAGACTATAAAGCAAATTAGTAGTAGAAATGGATCTCGAACTTTTTGTCCAGGACTTCTCCCATTCTTCATTGTGCTGCTCTTCTGAGTCAAGCCAGAGTAATGGCTAACCCATTGCTATAATCATACTGAGCTCATAAATTCTAAGGAGACCTACCATAAGGTAAAGAAGACCAAGAGAAATATCTAGGCCCTGGCCATCCTCCCTGCCTTTTTTGTTGTTCTTAAAACTTTCTTACCTTCTGGCTGAATTCATGAAAACAAAATAAATAAATAAACAAACTTGTGAAATCAGGCTGACTTGCTGAACCAGTGAGGGTAAAATGGTGTTGTCACCTGTCAAGATTTAGGAAAGGTAGGCTCTCTCCTCCAAGCTTGTTGTCTACAAACTGGCAACAGGTGATTAAGAAACTACCTTCCAGAAGGCTGACACCAGGTTTATGTTCTGTGACTGCCAGGAAACCTCCCCAGGGACCTAGCCTTTAATAAATCCATAACAATGAGATGGCCAAATATCTTAGGAAAACTGTCTTAGCTTTAGTTTTCTCATCAATAAAAAGGGGTCAGACTAAATTATTACTATGATCCCTATTATTAATAGCATTTCAGGCTTTAATATAAAGTCTTATCTTCTAAAGTTCTGCCCAGTTCCAATAGTCTGCGTTTTCAGGTCTTTTCAACTCTAAATGTCTTAGAACATACATTCTCTAGCTGATATCAGAGCTTTGGTATCAATTCTAACATTCTCTGATTTCATAAGAATTCAATATATGGCAGAGGAAACTCTCAATACTTATTAAACAAGGTGAAAACCTAGATGAGTTAAAATGGTACTTGTAGGAGGAATCTAGACAGTATTGTTGAAGATCACAAAGGTTGGGGAAAGAAACTCAAGGCTACAGGGACATAATTTGTATTTTCCCCACTATTGTCTGTGGATGGCACGTTTTGAAGGGTATTAAAGAGACATGTTCTTGGAAAAGAATGACTGACTAAGGAGGTAGTGTATGAGATTGAATTTTTTGAATATGGTTAAAAATATCTGGGCATATACTAAGCTCTATAGAACAGTAGCAGCAATGGCTGCTAACTACCCTGGGATGCATGGAGCTTTGACACAGGATATGGACATCTGAGGAGTAGGGCATTTCTTCCCTTCAGAGGTTACCATATTTACATCTTATTGGGCTCTAACAACTTGCATCATCGTATAACACAAAAACCTCTAGGGTACCACCAGGCTACATACCTGGAATATAACTTACCAACAAAGAATAATAAGAACTTATTTTTCCGTTGGAATCATTGTAATCAAATTGGTCTTTAAACTAAAAATAATATAGAATAAAAAAAAACCTGCCCTGGACCCCATAAAATAACTACAATGGCATATAGCAATTGAGATACCTAGAAATTTCCAGTAAATTAAATCCAAGAAAAGAGCCAATATTACATATTATGACTTCAAATGTCTTTACACAGGTGCCTAAAGATAGCTTAAAGAGTGATGAGGTAGTAGTTCTGTGCAAGCAGGTAGATGACCTCATAGATATCATTGAGATTTGCTGAAATAAAATCTGTTACTGGAAAATTAATGTTAGTTTATTTTATTAAAAAATAATATAAATTAAAAGGGGATGGATAGAAATGTATGTTTTGAAGCTCTATTTATGTGAGGAAATCTAGAAACCATGGTGAAGAGAATTTGGATAAAGAATAATGGAGAGAGAAAAAGAAGATAATTTGTCATTGGAGTATACTACAGATTGCCTTTATAAAAGAGAGGTCAGGAAACAGATCACAAGTGTGGCAAAGAGAAATGCTATAATAGTAATGATGAAAGGATTCAATTATGCAGGAATCTGCTGGCTATCTCTCTCTGACAAAAGTAGACTAGAAAATAACTTTTTGAGCTATCTTAATGATAATTTCATCCTTCAAAAGGTGAAAGAACCAACAAGTTAAAGTTTCATTCTGGATCTATTTCTTACTAATAAGGAGCTAGCAAGGGAAATGATATGATCCTTGGAAGGAAGTGATTGAGTATGTAATTCAGCAGAAAAAAGCCAGGCAAAATCTTACGTGAAGCCTATATTTTGTAGGTTGAAATAGTTCAGAGTAAGTGTAAATATGAACCCAGAGACTGAAATTCTACAGGGGAAGTCTGCCTATGAAGAACAGGAAATTTAAGGATGAAGGTTGTTAAGACACAATGGTAAAGAATTATGTAAAAAAAAAGGAAAAACGGAAGTTGTGTGAAGATTCTGCCGAGCCATGCTGGTCTTCAAACAACTTTTTCCTTCTTCTCCTACTGCTCCTGCTTCTCCTTCTCCTTCTTTTCTTGCTTCTTTCTCTTCTTCTTTCCTTTCCTCTCCTTATCTGTTTCTCTCATAAAGATTATATTCTATCTTTATATATATAAATTATATATGTAAAGTTTATTAAGAGTGAAGTTTATATATACACATATATGATAAATGCCTCTGTGTTTAGTATACACGCATATGGGGAGCCATGGAACATTGTGTCTGGAGTCCGAAAGACCTGAGTTAAAATCCTGCTTCAGATACTAGATCTGTGATCCTGAGCAAGTCATTTAACCTCTATTTGTTTTGATCCATTGGAGAAGTAATGGTACAGCACTCCAGTATTTTGGCCAAGAAAACCACATGAATAGTATAGTCCATGGAGTGATGATTGAATGACTTCCCAACAACATCATAGTTATGCATCAAAAATATATAAATTTTGTGCACAGACACAGATGGAAGATGGAAGAAAGGATTGGCATGGGGATGAACACAAAATACTGGCATCATCTTTAAGAATTGTAGGAACACTAAGGCTAAGAATGAGATGAGGTTGGCAAGGAAAGTTGGGAGCATTAATTATTTTTTTAAAATCTAGATTGGAAGAAGAGAGAATCAATAAAGGGTACTACCACTATTAAAGAATGGATGGAATAATAATAACTGACCATAGATAGAGAGAAGATAGAACTTCTTAGAAAGGCAGCTAGCTGATGCAGTGGATAGAGTTCAAATCTGACCGCAAACATGTATTGGCACTGTGACCCTAAGGAAGTCTGTTTGCAAGTTCTCTGATTGCCTTAATCCACTGAAGAAAGATATGGCAAATCATTCCAGTATTTTTGCCAAGAAAATTCCAAATGGGGCCACAGAGAGTCAGGTATGACTAATCAACAAAAGGAACAGCAATAAAAGAGCTACTTAAAGCCTATTTTGCTTCTTTTTTATTCTGGCAAAAAGAGTGAAAAGAAAGACATGCCCTTGATCTATTCAAGTGACTTATCTTGGATGAATTAGATCATCAGGCACTGAAAGGACTAACAGGTGTGATGACTGGGCCATTGTTGGAAAACTGAATATGTCAGTTTTTAGAAATAGAAAGGGACTTTAGAGAATCTAAAAATTGTAAGCCAATGGGATTTATTTCAACCTTGGAGAATATTCTAGAATTAATCATTTAAGAGATAGTTAATATATAGTTAATTTTTAGAAAAGGAAGTAGTGATCCCCCAAAAATAGCATGTTATGCAAAATATATAGAGTTAAGAAAATATGTAAAACTAAAAGACTTTTGTTAACATATAAGTGGCTAATGAACAAATTTTTAAAGAATACAAATAATTTTTTTCAAAAGAATTTGGAGCTATTTACAAGGAAGATGGCTTCAAACTACTAATGATAACTGAAATGGGAAAAAAAAGCTCTTAGGTTTCACTGTATATTCAGAAAATCAGAGAAGAGGGTAAAAGATGGAAATAATCAGTTTTGAATAGAGTAAAGAAAAAGATATACAGAAAGCCTCATTGACCATGAGACTTGGTCCATCCATTTTGAAAAGTAACTTGAAGTTATACTGAAATATATGACTAAAATATTTGTACCCTTTAATGTAGAAATGCCACAAAATGTATTATACTCCAAGGAGATCAAAGATAGAAAGAAAGGTCCATATACACTACATTTTTTCTGGATGCAAAGAACTAGAAATAAAACAGATCCCTAATGATTAGTGAATTGATTAAGAAGTTGTGCTACATAAATGAAATAGATTCTTATTGGGTTTTAAAGAAATTGTAAAGAAGAAAAAAGATTTAGGCACCACATGGGAAAATATATGAACAGATGCAAAGAGAAGTTAGGAAGGAAACAAGCATTTCTTAAGTACCTAGTATTTCAAGGCACTGGGCTAAGCATTTATTATCTCATTTGGTCTTCATAACATCCCTGAGAGGTAAATGTTATTATTATCCCTGTTTTATAGCGGAAGAAATTGAGAAAAATAGAGATTATTTATCTGCCCATGGTCATATAGCTAACAAGTGTCTGAGATCATATTTGAACTCAAGTCTTCCTAAAGCCAGACCCCATGCAATAGACACTGTACCACTTAACTACCAAAGTAAGCAGAACAAGGAAAAAGAATCTACATGATGACTATAGTCACACATGCACAAAACAAAACTAAATTTAATGTTGTTTAATTGTCCTGAGTAAAAATGGCTCAGGAGAAAAGCTACAAAAATACACCTCTCCTTTTTGTGTGGTGGTTAGGAGACACCGTGGGTGTAATATGTTGTATATGTTGTCAAACATGATTAATGTATTGTTTGATTTTGCTGAACTTTTTTTCTCTCTAACTTTAAATATTTGTTCAAAGGGATGGCTTTCTGTATAAGCTATTAGGAGCAGCTACAATGAACATTTAAGATGATGTTAAAACAAAAAAAATTTAATAAAAATAAGAAAGGAAAAAAGAATGTTAGGCTGGATCAGAATCATTATTTTTTGATAGATTACTAAACTGGTAGGTTGTAGTGAAGCTATAGATAGAAAATGTGACACATTATTCTCATGAAAAATATGAATGGAAATTACCTAGATTAGAGTATAATTTAATAGGTTTGTTTAATGTCTCAACTCAAAGATAATAGTTAATATTCAATGTTACTCTGGAAGCACATCTCCAGTAGATGCCCTAGACTCTGTGCTGGTTAACTTGGAGCAAAGATGATAGGAGGTTTGCAGATGATATCGAGATGGAACGATACTGAACACAAAACTTGGTTCTTCCTCCTCTCAAAATATAAATATGCTAGAGCATGGTTTTTGATAATCTGGGATCCATTAAATTTGGATGTATGCATATGTGAACATACATATATATGCATAGATATGTGTTTACAAATATATATATATATATATGTAATTGAATTTCTTTGTAATCCCATGCATTTTTAAGCATTATTCTGAGAAAAGGTTCATAGGCTTCACTAGGGTACCAAAAGAGCATATGACAGACAAATAAAAAAGTTAAGACTCTGTAGGCTGGAGATTGTTCTGAATTCAATAAGATGAAATTCAATAGTGATAAATGGAAAGTCTGAGAATTGTGTTCAGAAAAATCATCTTTACAAGTTCAAGATTGGAGCAACAGTGAAAAAGATCATTGTTTGAAAAAAGACCTAATATTTCTGTAGACTTTAATTTGATCTGAATTAGAAGTGTGATGGAGAAACCCTCAAAAGATAATATGAATGATCTTGTTCACCATTGAGAAACTGATAGATCTTTTATATTCTATCTTAGTGAGACCACAACAGTTTAGGGAAGACCCACTCAAAACCCATGATATATCCGGAAGACAACTAGGATGATGAAGTCCCATCATGTATTAAAGGAATGGTGCCTGTTCATTCTGGGTCACAAAAGATTTGATGCACTGATGAGAACTGCATCCAAACAGTTCAATAGAGAAAAACTGGCAAAAGTTGTTAGACTTGTTCTGTTGGACCCCAGAGTGAAACACTAGGAGTAATGTGTAAACTTTTCAAAGGGCAAATTTTAGATTTGATCAGGAAATCTTTGCAACAAATAGAGTTGTTCCAAACTGCAATGGGATTCTTTGGAGGATAGTGCTTCCATATTATTGGAAGTATTTAAGCAGATATTAAAGGAACACTTGTGTTATTGTTATAGAAGGGATTTTTTGGGGAGGTAGAAGTCAGAGAAGATCTTTTTTCCCTGAGGCAATTGAGGTTAAGTGACTTGCCCAGGGTCACACAGCCAGGAAGTGTTAAGTATCTGAAGACACCTTTGAACTCAGCTGCCCCATAGACAAGATTTTTTGAAGTCTCTTTCAACTCTAAAATTCTGTAATTTGATCTTGTGATTCTATTTGGGACAAGATGCATATATTGTGGTTTATTACATAGAGGCAGTTAAGTAAAAAAAAGCACAGAAAGACTTAGTTCAAATCCTAGCTTAGATGCTTCTTTTTAGCAAATCACTGTTTAAACTTTTCCAGGTTCAATTTCTTCATCTGTAAAATAGGAATAGTAATAGAATTTACTTCATAGGGTTTTTATGCGAATAAGCAGATAAAATGCTATGCTTTAAGTGCTATATAAATGCTAGGTAGTCACTTAGTAATATCAGGCAATTGGCAAATATCCTCCAATAAGCCATGAGTTAGTCAATTCTACTTGTCAATATTTTAGTTTTTAATTTAATGGTTTTTTATGGCAAAGTAGTCCTGGGCATCCCTTAGGTATTAATGAAATCGTGTATCTATCTAGCATTTTACAGTTGTCAAAGCATGTCTACATTGGGTAAGGGTGCATTACCAAATAGCATAAGACTCAGAATCCAGTAACAATTATTATGGGCTAGATGATACTGGACAAGTCACTTCACCTCATTTTACCCTATATAAAGCAGAGAGAGTGATATTTGTACAACTTATATCTTAGACACGTTCTGAGGAAAACCTTTGAAAGCTATAATTGTGTTTAGAAAGGGAAGCTTTTATTATTAATGCTGTCACTTTATCCATGTGTTTTTATCAGAGTCTTGCATAGAAATAAAGTCTTGTTTCCAGGACTACAACTTAAAATATAAGAATTATAGTCTTCTGGACAGGGATGGAATGTACCTAACAAGCATTACTAAGAATGTATTTTGTGGGAGTATTTTAAATGTAATTCAAATGATTTTCAACAGAAATTGAAGGGGGAGTAGGAAAAGAAACCTGTCTAGGAATATGTACCAATCTACATACCTTAGAGAATAACTATGAGGTTGGAAAAAGCATAGTACTTGAGGCACTCAGAAGTTTACTACCGGCCCAAACCAAGAAAAGAACCATTAATAAAGCCTGTATTTTCCAGTGTTTATACACAAATTCACAAAGAATGGTCAATAAACAAGATGAATTGAGATCCTGATGCAAGGAGGTAATTTCGTTTGTTAAGCTAAGGGGAATACTTAATGTGAAGACTGGTATTACTTGACACATGATGAGATGATACCCATGATGGAAATATGGCTCTATAGTTATTGTTATTGTTCATCCATCAATCTTAAAGAGAACCAATGACATCATGAGAGTGATGTCTTAAATTTTGAGTGAATTGGATTTAAGT
This sequence comes from Myrmecobius fasciatus, assembly GCA_023553655.1. Lineage (NCBI taxonomy): Eukaryota > Metazoa > Chordata > Mammalia > Dasyuromorphia > Myrmecobiidae > Myrmecobius > Myrmecobius fasciatus. Next base: position 91,954 of record JAJPUD010001086.1, on the reverse strand, counting down.
AAGATAAAGCTGCACAAAATCATCAAGCTCACTCCATCCTCCAGAGTCATCTGAGTCCAGTGGCAAAACAAAAATCAAGAAGTCTGGCAATGGCCCCTTTTAGAGTTACATAACTTAAACAAGAGAAGCAGCCTAGAGTTAGGGAAAGAGGGTAGATTAGAATTGGATAATTAAAAAGATATACTCGGGTGAAAACGAAAGGAATGAAGACAACAGTGGAGGGTATTTGCGTTAAAATCAATTGAAACAGAAATAGAGATATTTCTTTTGTTACAAATCTTTAGACCAAGGAAAAATAGATAGGGGTGACAGAAAAGAGATCACAATCCTAGGCCAGAGGCATAAGGTAGTAATGATGATGGGGACCTTCAATTGTTCAACATCTACTGGTGCTATTTCTGTGGCCAAAAGACACCATCTGGTGATTTCTTGACTTTCTTTAATGATAACTTCATCCTATAAAATATGGAAGAATTAAAAATGGGAAATTCTATTCTGGACTTCATTCTTGCTACTGAGGAGAAACTTATTGCTAAGCTAGAAATGATGAGAACTGTGAGAAGAAGTGAGAATTCCATCTTAGAAGTTGTGACAAATAGTACAGGAATTTAGATTCTAACATGTACTTTAGATTTGTAGGGAATTAATCTCAAGATATTTACAGAAAGGATTACCTGAATTAAATTTTTGTAGGAAGAAGTTGGTGCAGGAGGGATGGAAATTTCTCAAGAATAGAATTCTGAAGACACAAAAAGAAGGTATTCTCTGAGAAGGCAATAAGGGAGTTGCCTAAAGAGACTGAGGTAGATGATCTTTTAGAAGTTTCCAACTAACTTTAATTTTTAAAAAAGTATATGCATGTATATATGTTCACACATGAACATGTAGATACATATACACACAAATATACATACATATATACACACATAGAAGATGAAAACAGAGTAACAAAGATAATTTTCATAGTTTAGTTTTTTTCTATATATGATCAATGGACTTCACAAATCCAAATAATTTGAGGTACCAAAGGAAGCTAAGAACAATAAATGATGTACTTCATTCAAAATATTAAGATTAGGAAATGTGTTCATTATTAATAGACACTCTCTAGGAACCATAGATCCATAACAGTTTGGGGTTAGCTTTATTTCCAGCAGGCATGAAGGTCAGAGTATGTATTTAATAGCAAAGTCACAAGTTTAGACGAGAGAAAAAATGATAATTGAATTAATGCAGTAACCAGGACTACTCCCTTAAATTCCCCTAAACTTGGGTTTATTTAGATTTCTGATGTCCCTTTCCCCCTTCCTCTGTTCTGATTTCTTCATTCCTAATTTTACATGTCAGATCAAAGCTCATATAATATAGGGACCCAAGAGATAGTGATCCCTGATCTTCACGAATCCATGTCAACAGTAATGACCTCAGTGGAAAAGCACAGGGATTAACCCACCACTTCTTTGCTGGAGTGACTGGGATCATCCCCAGAATGGTTTGTTTCATGTTTCCCTAGCAAATATCATGTATTAGTAATGGCTATTGCCGCCCACTCTAAATGTCCTCCTCTCCAAATAAGATAATATTTGTAAAACATTTATTACAGTGCCTTGGCACATGGAAGGTGTTATAATAAATGCTTACCTCTTCTTCTCTTCCCTCTCTTTCATTATTGATTCCAATAGTGGGATATAAGAATTTCCCATTCAGCAGGCCAACCTTCAATTTCTTTGCTCTGATAGAGGTTTGTAGCTCAGAAAATTTAAGTATCATAGCATCAGATTCTTACTTGAATGACGTTTTTTTCAAATGAGTAAGACTTGGTAGTGAGTGTAAAGTTAAGAGCTATGACACACCTGTATTGCATTTGAATTTTACTAGTTTTTTTTTTTTACTTAATTAAATTGTTTAGCCAAGATCATTGAAACTGTGATTTACTCAAATAATAAACAAGATCTAGAAGGAATTTGAAAAACTGATTGGCAGAGGCTAAAGCATGAGTGATGTATCACAATTTACAGACATTTATATATAAAGAGTATGAGAAGTGATAATAAGGGACTAAGAACAGAATTATTTATAATCACCTATCCCATGCACGTAACCAATTATAAGAACATGCTATTATATGAGGAGAAGAGGAAAATTAAAGAAGAGAGAGAGCCAATGTTTAAAATGGGGAAAATGGTAATAATTGGCTCATAATAAATAGTAAATGCTTAAGAATAACAATAAATGCTTTAAAAAACAAAGGAAAATAGAAAGCACTATTTAACTCTCATTTTACTTCTGGATGAAATTTGTGTTGAAAATATTCCATTCCTGGGGGCAGCTAGGTGGCGCAGTGGATAGAGCACCAGCCCTGAAGTCAGAGGACCTGAGTTCAAATCTGGTCTCAGACACTTAACATTCCCTAGCTGTGTGACCCTGGGCAAGTCACTTAACCCCAATTGCCTCAGCAAAAAGAAAAAAAAAATATTCCATTCCTGGACAAATTCTTTAATGTATTATTAAAAGGATTATTAATGAATATATAGGGAGGAAAAGAGAAGTAAATACAAAAAGGACGCACAACTTCATCAAGAAGACTTTGTTTTAGGATGAAATTGAATGAATGAATGAATGCCAAAGCTAATTATTAAGTGTTTACTATATATCAAACACTGTGCCTTGAAGATATGAATATAAAAGTAAAATAAAAATAGAAAAAAGTAAAATACATTAAAAAGTTATAAAAAATGGGGATAAAACTGTTCTCAAGCAGCTCACATTTTAATTGTGGGAAACAACAATGTAGGAAGGTTCAGTTGCAGGGCAGATGGAAGGTCCTGGTAGTTTTTAGGATTCATAGGTAGATATAAAGGATTGACTTAGTCTTAGAATTGACTAGTAGGTCAGACTACAGGTCTGCTGTGTGTAGTTCAATGCAAGGTTCAGTAGGATAGCTGTTAGAGTGACAGGAATGCTGGATGGTGGAATGGATAGAATGTTGGTATAGAATTGGGAAAGACTCAATCTTGCCTCAGACTACCTGTATGACCCAGACAAACTGCTTAACCACCTTGCCTCAGTTTCCTCAGATGTAACATGAGCTGGAATCCTTCAGGAAAAAAAAAAACAAACAAATCCTCTGATGTCCCTTTTAGCTCTATGATCCTACAATTCTATTGGAAATGATAATCCCTAGTTAATCTATTGCAGGGACAAATAATAAAGTCCCATGGTTCTCTATTTTACTGGACGAGTTATATTTGGTCACTCCCTGCTCATGCATTCAATAAAGGGGATAGTAGAACTAAAAAAAGTCCTCATCCACCATCATTGGGAAGAGAGAATAGTCCAAAGGTTGGGCTGAAGTGGAAAGTCCACATTCCCTCCTATAGGTATGGTGATAGAATATCAACATCCAGCCATAAAAATGAAAGGGGACTGAGTGGTAAGATTGACAGGTGGGGGGGGAGGGTGCTTCCCACTGTTCCTATTTCTGCTAGGTTAGATGAATGGGATATGGGCCAGGAGGAGGAAGAGGACAGATAGCATCCTGTAGCACCTGCTTCCTGTTGGGCTTGGCTTGCCAGATGGGTTCTAAATTTATTTACATTTTTAAAAGCTTATTACACTGGTAGATCAAAAGAATGCTATACATATCACACCTAGATTTTAATTTAACAAAGGCTAACAGAGATTTGGTCGTTAATCTAAATTAAGAGAAATTAAAAGACCACCTAGCTGCCTTGATGAATTCAGGTCACCAGGCATGGATGAACTCTAGGTCTGATAACTGAAAAAAAATGAGAGATTTAATTGCTGAGCCACAGTTAGAAATGTTTTAAAGATGTTGGAAACAGGAGAATCACTCACAGACTAGGAAAATGGAGTCTGAAAACCATAGTAAAGGAAGCTTGACTCACTTCCTGGAATCTAGAGATGGAAGCTTTAATCACAAAGAATCAGAATGGTTTCATCAAAAACAGGTAATTTCTGACTAACCTTATTTCCTTTTTTGTCAGGGTTGCCAGACTGCTAAAATCAGGGGAATGTTGTAGAAATAGCTTATCCCAATTTAAGCAGACTGTGATAAAGTTTTTTTCTTGCTCTTGTGGAAAAGACAGAAATAACATAGTAGTACAATAATTTTAATTTCGAAGTTGTTGAATGGTTTGAGACAAGATCTAAAGTTAATGATTTCGTGTCAATTTAGAAAGAGGTCTCTACAAGAGGTCCTAGGCCTTGCTCAGTGTCGTCATTCTACTTTTTTCAATAATATGGTGAAAGGCAAAGATGCTACACTTATTGAATTTGTTGATGGCAAAAAAAAAACTGGGAGGGTAGTTTTTTATATTGAGGAGACTCATAATTCAAAAAGAACTTGATAGTTTATAATGGAGAAGAGTGATACATTTTTTTTTGAAAAAGGTCTTTAAATTTTAATGGATTATAAACTAATGCAACCAGTCTTCATGAAGAGATGTTTCATTCCCAGGACTGGAGAAGTGATTGTATTGTACCCTGTCCTGATCAGATGACATTGAGTATTGTGTTGTGATCTGAGTGTTAAGGTATAGGAAGAATTAATCAGCTAAATAGTATACAAATAAAACTGACCGTAATGTTGAAAGGCTCCAAATGCCTACCATAAGAGAATCATCTGAAAGAACTAAGGATGCTAATGCTGGATTGAAGGGACACAATAGCTGCCTTTCAGTGTACAAAAGAGAGTTATTAAATGAAAGAGGGATTAGCTTTCTACTGCTTAGCCCCAAAGGGCAGAACTAAGAATAACTGGTAGAAGTTTCAAAGAGGCAAATTTGGCCTTGATATAAGAGGAAACTTCTTAATAAATAGAACTACACAAAGGGGTCATAGACTGATTTAGTAGGTAATGTATTTATTTCAGTCAAAGTTTTCAAGCAAAGGCTAGCTGATCACTTTTTTGGCTGTATTGTGTATAGAATTCATTTTTAGGTAAAAGTTGGAGGAGATTTCTAAGGTTCTTTTCCTTTCTGAAGGAAACAGAAAATCATTAAAGAAACAGAGAATCAAAGATGAAGTTTATATTCACCTAAGCAAATCTCACTTATTGTAATGTGCCTCAAGGTTGTCAAAAGAACATTTTTCCACTGTCCATTGGAGTAATGCTATTAACATTGACATCTACTGATTTTCTCTATGTTTGAAAGGAAAAGAAAACAAATCTCATCGTTATGTTTCAATTGACTTCCCATCTTCTTGTGCATTCTTGGGAGAGAGTAAGTCCAAAGACAAAAAAAGCCATTGAGCTGGACCAGATTCTCCCACTCTGCCCAGGCATCTCTCATAAGATTTTCAACCAATGATTCCTAGAATTAAAAAAAAATTGGAAAGAAGATCTAGTTTCAGTTTCTTATTTTATAGAACTGAGGTCCTCACTTGTTTTGTTATGAAACTTGTCCTAAGTCATGTTAGTAGAAAGGGAGTAAGTATGTTGTAGCAGAAAGAACACTGAACTGGTAGTAAAAGAATCTGAGTTTTAATCCTGGATCAGCCATGATTTTATTTGTGTTGTTTTGGACAAATTACTTAATCTTTCAGCCTCAGTTGCTTCAGGGGTAAAGGAAGAAATTCGATTAGATTGAACTCTAATGTTCCTTTTGCTCAATGAGGTGGTACAATTGATAGAGCACCAGGCCTAGAGTCAGGAGTTCAAATGTGGCTTTAGATATTTCCTAGCTTTGTGAACCTGGTCAAGTCACTTAACTCTGGAGAATCACTCCAGTATCTTTGCAAAGAAAAACCCCAAATGTGATCATGGAGTATCGGACGTGACTGAAATGACTCAAACACTAATAAACAATGTCTCTACCAGTTATAGATTTCTGATCCTAAGTAGGAGAGCCACAGTTTAAATGCTGGTTCTCTACCTTTGAATTCAGCATTCCTTCTATTAGAGCTCATTCAGTACCTCGGAAATGAGCATTCAGTGAGGAGCTTGGACTAAACTATCTCTAAGTTCTGAAGCTTAAGTTTCCTAACTTTCAATTTTTTATTGTCTTTCAGACTATCCTTTCTTCTCCCCATCTTTCTTTAATATTCCTCCTCCAAACCACAGCTATTCTCTCCCAAAACTGCCATTGAAATCCCCATCCAGGAAGGTCATTCTTTTTGAAATATCAGAGCCTTCTAGAGTGAGCCTGTCTTTCAGTGTCTGCCTTTTAAAAGAATTGTCTTATAAAAGGATTCTGAAGAGATAAAGTCATCCTTAAACCAAAATAATGAATGGTCAGTGGTAAAATTTCAGGTTTTCCCTAGCAAACTCCTATCCTTGCAAGCCATAATACATATGTGACGTCCCTGCTCCTGTATATCATGGTAGGACTTCCCAGAGGCCCCAGATCTATTTACCTCACAGTTTGTTGATTCTGAAATGGTCAGTGGAAGCCCTCCACAGTCTTAGTTTGATAAGAATCCAATCATAGAAGGTGATTGAACTTCTCCTGTGTGCTTTCCTCTTGCGTTTATACTTTTCAACTAGCTTGAATTGTTTAATCTTCAGTTAATTCAGAGACATACAAGCCAGATTCCTGATATATCAGGAGATCAAGATAAACGGCTAGAGTGTTTTTATGAGTAAAATCTCTCCAGATTTCAGTACATAAATCATTTGTTGTGAAATCGCTCATTGTCTTTAGGCTACGTTGTGGTGAAAAATTCAATCTATTTATGAACCTAAAGTCAGGGGATTAGGAACAGTTCGAAGGAAAGAGACTACAATAAAAATATGATTTATCTCTTAATACTCTCCTAACACAATTTTTTTCCTACTTTTTCTTTGCTTACTTTTCAGTGTGGACTGTGAATTCAATTTCATACTCTGTCCACAGAGCCTGGTGAAAGAGGAACAACAACAGCTAGAACAACATAACCAGTTCTTGGGGGCTAAACAGGGACTATGCTTTGGATTCCTATTAGCTCAGCAAAGTGTTTTGTCCTGATTCCTTCCTCTGTGTATGTAACCTTGAGGGCTATCATGAATGAGAGAAACTACATATACTGAGAGAGCACAAACTCATGAATATATAGACATTCTCTGAGTCTTTCCATGAGAAATCTAAGACTCCCATGGCTAAAGATGATCATTCTATTTATAATCAAAGGACCTGAGATTTGAATCATAGCTTTGCTTAATACTACCCATGTGACTTTATAAAAATTCTTATTATTTGTTACTTGTATGAATTTACATTACTGAGACTCAGCAAGGAAATAATAATTCAAATGCCTGGCATTTTGTTAAGTGATTTATAAATATTATCACATTTGATTGACAACAACTCTCAGAGGTAGATGCTATTATTATTATCATTGCTATTTTATAATTGGAGAAACTGAGGCAGCCAAAAGCTAGTAAGTTTCTGAGGCTGGAGTTGAACTCAATTCTTCCTGATTTCAGACCTAGAATTTTAATAACTATGGTAATTAGTTTCTTCATCAGTAAAAATGAGGGTTTCAGCTAAGTTATCTTTAAATCCTAAGAATACTTTTTCCCTTGAAAGATCGTAGCCAATCAGTTTTCATATAGTCTTAATTCATTAAACATTTATTATACAACGACTGTATATAGTCTTCTTTTTTATAATATGAAAGATGCAGAATTTAGATAAGACATTCATCCTATCCTCATATAATTTTATAGTTTAGTAGAGGGTTGATTCAAATAACTAATGAACAATGTTTTGTTGAAACTATATTAGAGTCCTCCTCAACATTAAAAAACAAAACAAAAACAAAACCAAAAAATTCCTCTATTGATGTGCAATATGAGGTCCGAGGAACAGGGCCAGTACCGATGATGGAGATGAAGGAAGTCTCCATGAAAAAAATATGGCAATCAAATTGGTATTTAAAAGTCAACTGGGAATTCATTAGGGAAATAAGGCATTCTATTAAGCATATTTTAGCCATAGGGAACAGGGTAAGCAAAGGCAAATGAAGACAGAGTTGAAAATACTTAGACATGTTCTAGGGAAATATAGTAGTCTATTTTGTTTAAAGTATGATTCATAAAATGGAATAATTAAATCTAAGGCTGAAAAGAGATCCTGGAACCAAATTGTCAAGCAGTGGTTTGTAAAGAGTGTGCTACAGGCTCCTGATAGGTGTGTAGTAAATAGTATGGCACTTATCCTTGCAATCACAGATGCATATAATGGTTTCTCCATTCACAATTCTGACATTGCACCATGAGGGAAAAAAAACACTTTTTGAGAACCCTGGTGTAGAAGGCTCTGAATATCAAATAAGGAAGTTGAACTTTATTTGAAAAGATAGGGATAGCTGTGTGATCTTGGGCAAGTCACTTAACCCCAATTGCCTCTGAAAAAAAAAGAAAAGAAAAGACATAGGGAGCCATTGAAGTTTTGTGAGCTCTGACATAATATGGTTTTATCTATGAGAAAAGCATTCTGTCAGAGATGTCAAAAAAGAAAGGAAGGTAGCGTCAGTTGGAATTGGAAATATCAGTCAGAAGGCTAATTATAATAAAGGAGGATGCTAAAGAAGGCTTGTATAGAATAGTGGCCCTGGGAATATATAGCAGGGAATGGATGTGAAAAACCAGACTAAACACACATTTAGATTATTGCCTTCAATCAATGGCAACATATTTTAGGAGACATTGACAAACACCAGTGTGTACAGAGAAAGGAGTGACTATGTCACATGAAGAATTATTGACAAGACAACTGGAACATATATACCCTGAAGAGAAAATTAGGAGGAGACATGAGTGATAGAGGCCAATAAATATCTGATAATGTTATGTAGAGAAAGAGAAGAGCAGTTCTATATTACTACCAGGACCAAAAAGGCAGAAGCCACAGAGAGGCATTTATCCACTCAACACAATAAAGAATTTTCCAGCAACTAGCTATTTCACAATAAAAAGTGATATAAATATTCAAATAGAGGTAGGACAATGCTCTATTGGCTTGCTTTAGAGACAACATCTGCACTGGACAGGTATGGGATCCCACATGATTTCAAATATTTTTTAAACTCAGTTACTCTTTTAGCCTTAAGGATTCACCAAATTCATCCTGGACTGATCCCTTGGACAACAATAGTCTTTCTCTTAAGACATAATATACTACTTTATAATGCACGAATGAACTTATTGTTTGACATTGTGTATCACAGTCATCTCTGTAATTCTGCTACTTCACCTCCTGTCCTACTAGAATGGAAGAGAAAGCTTTTTTGCCCCTTAAGTAAAGTTTCTATCTTCCTTAGCAATAACATAGTACTTTGTGCATAGTAGATACCTAATAAATGCTTAATGAAATGCATTTGGTTAGGCTAGAGATAGTATTATCCAGCCTGGGAAAAAATGGGGGTCAACAAATTCTAAGGCCTTTGGGTTCATCTGGTTGTGTTTCATGGACTTTGACCAAAGCATCCTCTGAGGGTCAGAGAAGGATGGGTCTTTGACCAGAACAAGGGGAATCCATAAGATTCCCTAAAATCAATTTTGAAATTCTGCCAGAACTATCCACAATGAATAATTGAAAAGTGCTCTAGTTTCTTTTTCCCTACTCTCCAAATGAAAAGAAAAATAATGTTACATCAAAACTTCCAAGAAGAATCTAAAGCAAAATATTCAGACAAGATATGGGTGCTTGGAATAAGGAAAATCTCCTCCCAACTTGCATCAAAAGAAGCCACTAGTTTATCAGATGTTTTCATATGGGATGTAGTATGTTGGGATTTGAAAAAAAAAGTATAGCTATGCATTATAGGTTATTAGACAGTGAGTCTTTGGAGAGAGAAAGTAAAGGGCTTTTAACCTAGTAGGAAAACATTTCCTCTTCTATTTTCCCTGAACAACACAATAAACAATACAGTGATTTTTTAAAAAATCTAGACATGTGACTTCATTGGTTTAGGGAATTTCCAGTGAATTAAGTCCCAATACCAATGGAGATCAGCAACTATTTTGCTACTAATAATATTAGAGAGTTTCCTGGGACAACTTCCATTCGTGTTTTCATTGTCTATTCCAAGGTACCGGGACACAAAAATTATATTGAATTATTATTATTATTATTAAATATAATCCTATGAAAATGTGAAAAAATATTCCCTGAACATTGGATGTGAATGCCTAAGAATTTATTTTAGATTCTCAAACATCAAGAAGGTAGCAAGTCATGAAGAAATTGAAACTATTTCCGGTCACATGAAAAGGTGCTCCAAGTCACTATTGATCAGAGAAATGCAAATTAAGACAACTCTGAGATACCACTACACACCTGTCAGATTGGCTAAAATGACAGGAAATGATAATGATAGCTGTTGGAGGGGATGTGGGAAAACTGGGACACTGATACATTGTTGGTGGAACTGTGAACGGATCCAACCATTCTGGAGAGCAAT
>JAJPUD010001086.1:48638-81147 GCA_023553655.1 Myrmecobius fasciatus | reverse complement strand
GAGACTTGCATGAACTGATGCTGAGTGAAATCAGCAGAACCAGGAGATCATTATACACAGCAACAAGACTATACGATGATCAATTTTGATGGACATGGTTCTCTTCAACAATGATGTGATTCAAACCAGTTGTGCTGCGATGAAGATAGTCATATACATCCAGAGAGAGGCCTGTGGGAACTGAGAGTGAACCACAACACAGCATTTTGGCGCTTTCTGTGAATATTTCCATGCATTCTGTTTTCCTTCTTAGGTTGTTTTTTTTTTTCTTCTTCTCTTTCTAGATCTGATGTTTCTTGTGCAGTAAGATAACTGTATAGATATGTAAACATGTATTGTATTTGTCATATAATTTATCCTATCTAGCATGTATTAGATTACCTGTCATCTAGGGGTGGGGGGCGGGGGAGGGAAAGGAAAAGCTTGGAAAACAAAAGTTTTTTTTTGCAAAGGTCAATGTTGAAAGGTCACTCATATGTTTTGCAAATAAAAAGCTTTATTAAAAAAAAAAAGAAGGTAGCAAGTCATGGAACACGTTAACTTAAATGCCATCACTCAATAGTCCCAAATACCCCCACCCCTCTAATTCTGGTCTGAGTTCTGTCATTCACAAAATCTTAGGTTCATTCCCCTCAATGGCCTTCAATTTGTTTCTCTGTAAAGTGAAATGGTTGATCTTTCTGGGGTCTGGGTGTCTAACAGTAGCAACTTATTTGTGTGACAAGATCACCAGGATACTTCTCCAAATGGGAGAACCAGTTACTGATTCATCCTTTGATGAGCTTGTCAGGGGGATAGCCTGATGTGGTGGAAAGACTGGTCTTGGAAACAGATCTCAAGTTGTAAGTCAAACCCTGCCCCTAGGAAGCTAAGTTCTCTAAGAGAGAGTAACTTCACCACTTTATATAGAATCTTGGCATTTGGTTCTTAAGTGATCTTAGAGAACAGCTATAACTTCCTTGACATTTGAGGTGACTTGCCAAGGGTCACCCAGATATCCTGTGTCAGAAGCAAAGCTTGAACTTGCTTATGAGGCTAACTCTTTAAGGACCTCATAACACTGTCAGTCTTCAGTGATGACTGCTTGCATTTCAACTGAGGTGTAATGGAATAACGACTGGATTTAGATTAAAATCCATGGCCCATTTTGTACCATCTGAGTGATCAAGTCTCTTACTTTCTCTGGGTCAGTCTCAGTTTCCACTTTTGTAAAATGAGGAGGATGGACTTTTACTGGTTCTCAAAGAGTGATCTGTGAACCATTGGAAATTCCTGGGACCTTTTTACAGTATCCTCAATGTCAAAACTATTATTATAACAATACTAAAACATTATTTACTTATTAAATAGGTCCTCCTTTTTCTAACTATATATTTGTGTGAGGCCAGATTCATATATTTTAACCAAAATAACATATTATAACATTTAGTGCAAAAAAGCAAATAGGAGAATCCATCTGCAAATTGAAGAAATTTGCAAAAATATGTAAAAAATTACTCTTTTTATCCTTACTTTGTTTTGAATGATATATTTACTTTTCATAATACATTTATATAGTAATAAGGAAAAGATTTATTATTGTTATTTTAAAATCAATCAATAAAATTTATAAAATTATGTTTAAATTTCCAATATGATAAATATTGATAAATGTAACCCACATTAAAAAAAAACTGTTTGGGAAGAGAATTACGGATAATTTTTCAATAGTGTGAATATTTCCTAGACCAAAAAAGTTTGAGAGCCACTGGAGATGATGATCTCTAAGGTACCTTATGGACAGCTAGGTGGCACAGTGGATAGAGTTCTTGGACTGGAGTCAGGTATACATGAATTCAAATCTGGCTTCCAGAATTTATTACATTTGTGACCTGAGCAATTCACTTAACCTCTGTTTACCTTAATCCACTGGAGAAAGAAATTGTAAACCACTCCAGTTTTTTTGCCAAGAAAACCCCAAATAGGGTCATAAAGAGTTGGACATGACTGAAATGATTGAACAACAAAAACAAGATTCCTTGTAGCTCCAAATGACATGATCCAGGATGAGAAAATAGAATTCCAGAGCAAATAGGTAGTGGATAGCAAAGTTTGGAATAGAATATAGATCATAATTTATCCTACATCAATCCTGGCTCTAAACCAGGAGGCAATCTTCAAAGTAGGATCTTTAGAATTCATAGACTATTCTTAAGAGAGAGATTGGGGCCTTGAACATACACACTAAACAAAAAGAATGTGACAGCTAGAAGAAGAAGACAAAGAGAAGATAGAACCTTGTGTGCATTTTCATACATTGATGCAATGATGGATTTAACAGAGTGCTGCACTGTGAGTCAGAAGTCCTGAGTTCTTGTCCCATTTCTGTGATTTACTAGACCTTGGGCTAAGAATTTCACATTCTTCTTCCACAAAATGAAGGAATTGGATGATACTGCCTGAAAGATCTTATACAGCAATATTGTAAAAATTACACCACCATTGCAAATCCTAATATTTAATAATCTAAGGCTCATCACTGATAGATCTAAGATCCTCTGGTTTAAAGCTCCTTCCTACTCTAATATTCTACAAAGTCCCTTCAGGATGTAGCATTCTATATGCTAAATTCTAAAGACATGGAAGCTTTTAGAAGAAAGATTTATGGTCAGTAGTATTCCCATTATACTTCAAAGTCCATCTCTAAGTAGTTATGAGTGCCTCAGTACCAACCTCCATAATCTCCCCAGTACACACACACATGCACATAAAATATATTATGAATCAAGGTCCCTAGGAACATTAGGTCTTCTTGTCATGACATGTGCCAGTGTCATCCACCATTAATTTCAGCCATACTCCCCATGCAATGGTCCATAATACTCTTGCCTGTGCTAGATGCTCATAAATTCCAACTTACTTCGATGATAAAGATATTTTATCAGAGCAAAGGGTCATTTGTAAAGCCTCATAGCACTGAGAACCCATATCTAAGACAATAGTAGAAGCTCTATGGAAAATGCACAAAACTTGCAAACAATCTAGACTCCATAGATCTTGCTGGAGGCCTTTGATAAATATATCCGTGGAGCATGCTTGTGACTATTAAGCCAGGTTAATGTTACTATTCTCTCCCTCTAAAGGCATCACCATCTTTTCAGCATATATTTGATCAAAATGCTTTTCCTCATACCAACTTGGGAATTATTATCTCCATTTAAAATGATGAGAATGAGGAGAGAGGAGAATTAATTTGCCAAAGGTCAGTAGACAGTGAAGGTAAAGGCTAAAACTCAAATCTTCTGAATTAACATTATTTTCAGAAATGACAAGTAAAAATTAAAATAATCAAATTGAGACTCTTAAAATGCTTTTGAAAGTTTTTTTGTTGTTTTTGTTGTTTTTTTTGTTTTTGTCTTCAACATAAGGGATTTCACTCAGTCATCTCTGGAGTCCCTTCTGCCAGGTTTAATATCTCATGAAAGGAAGGAGACTGAATCCAGCCTTTAGGTTAAAAGCCAGTTTAATAGCTGAGTTACTTTCACTAACAAGTCCCACAAAGAGAAGACCAGTCTTTCTGCTGAGGAGTTTTCAGTCCCTCAGGCCCTAGTTCTTTTGCCGGGGAAGTCTCTAAGGAAGTCTCTGCCAAATTAAAATCCAAGAGCCTGACCCATGGGGCTTGTTCCACTGTATTCCAGATTCCCATCTACTGTGATCTTGGTTTGGCCAAAGTGACTAGGCGCATTGATGTTCCTAACCTCATTTTCTGTTTACTCTTTCTGCTTTCTTTCAATATCCTGAGCACTGAACTGGAACTGCACATGATTGTTCACATCACCTATTTCGAAGGCCAGGAGTGGGAAGGTGATATACCCATGATTGCAAGGATCCCAGAAAGAATTCATTCTCAGAACCTCCCTTTCTACAACCAGTGACATGCTACCTTTGTTTTTCTGACTCTATTATTTCCCAATCTCTCCGTGGCATGATGATTTAATAATGGAAGAAGATCTGGATTCATAGTCAGAAATATCAGCTCTGATTTAAGCTGGGGCAACCATGGACAAGTCATTCACTGTTCTGAGACTCTTTATTTAACTTGTTAAATACATATCACAGCATTGTAATACCTAACTAAAATGTCATCTCCTCCAGGAAGCCTTCCATGACCCCCTAAGTTAATAAGGATCCTGCCCTTCAAAGTGCTTTATTCTACAATTATCTATTATACATTTTTATCAGTTATTAAATCAACAAACATTTATTGTGTCTATTATGTGCTAGGAGTTGTTCTTGGTTACAAGGAATATAAGCACAAAGGATGAAACAATCCCTACACTTAATGAATTTACTTTTTAATGACTGAGACATGCAGTACAGTTAATTATCAACAATTGCTAACCTTCATGATTTCAAACATTTGTGTGATTTTATTAGTAACATAATTTTCACTTCCCCATTAAGAACTACGTACATTGGTGAGTAGGTGGATTAGGGGGAGGAAAAAAAATGGTGTAATATGCAAAAGTTTGTGGAGTCACTAGTGTCTTACTAGGTACTTCGCTGGTCTTGTTCACCCCACTGTGCATTTGTTGCATATATTCATTGTTTTCCTTTAAAACTCAAGTTGTTTTTTTTTTGTTGTTGTTGTAATTATATGTCCAAAGTGTACTGTAAGCTCCAAGCTCAAGCGTGCAAAGTCAGAAATTTGGAGTGAAAATAAAGGTGTTAGATAAACTTCCTGCCTGCCTCCTTTTCGAGCTTCTGTGTCCTTCATGTCCCCAGCTGTGAAGGACAAAGTATAAAAGGTGATGTCAGAACCTTGACAATCTCAGAGCCATCTGACAGCAATAACTATTAAAGTCCCAGCAACCTCTCCCTTGATTTTCAGAAGGCAACCAAGGTATAGAGGTTTATAGCAGTCTATATCCAGTTCAGTGCCCTAATACCACCATCTGATACAGTGGAAGGTAAAATTCAGGTCAGAAAATGTTTTAGTCTTTAGATTTTTCTTTGTTGCCTAAGATTGATAGTTCTGTATAGTATTTATACTGTACTTATGTCATTGTAGATGTGCTATGAAAAATGAATATTGTCTAAAATATATTTTTGGAGAGTTTAATACAAAAAGTCATAGAATTCTAAGGAATTACGGGTGAGAAAAAAATTTATTATATGTATTGAATTTTATAATTTTTTCACATTTACTATGCTAAGAAAAATGCATATATCAGAATTAAGGTTTTTTTAATAAAAATTGCATGCAGAAAAGTGTCTTTTGAACACTCTCTACCAAGTTCTTAGTGATCACAGGTACAGCCTGTTGACCCCCACATTTTCTAGGGGTTCAGTGTATCAGCAATTTCATTTTTTTACTTGTGTGCTGTTTTCTAGTAATATTACTTTTGTGAAAGTTGAGGAATAATTGTACCTATTAAAATGCATATGTATACAATATAAACATGATATTAAAAATAGTAAATATAGGGTAAAAATAGGGTAGTTTGAGAGGGAAGGCACTTGGAAATGGAAGGATCTAGTAAGGATTCATGCAGATGATAGCAACTGAAGTGAACCTTAAATAAAGATCCAGATTCTTCCATGACTCAAACTTTTCATTATTATATATTTTTACATGTGTTTATTTGTTTATATATTTATCTCTTTAGGGTCCAGTGCCATATAAATTATGCAGATTAATAAATGTTGCATTGTATGGCTAGTCATGATGGCCATTGTTGGTCGTCATACTCTTTAAATAAAATGTCATGAGGAAAGCTCTTTGTACACTGTAAGTAACTATAGAAATGGAAACTATTACTGATATTACTACTTACCCCAAACTGAACTCCTGATTGATTTGTCTAGTCTCTGCTTTCAGAAAGCTTACATTCTGTCATGAAGAGACAATATGTAAACATGTCATTTATCTTTGCTCCTCCACAACATAGAACACATACCAGTACATTGCTGAATATAAAAATATACAAAATTAATACAAGAGGTTTTTTTGGTAGTGGAGTAAGGGAGACATGGGAGGAACATGCATTTTGGAATACAAAGAAATACTTCATGTGAGAGGAGGCTTTTGACATGAGCTAGGAAAAAACTAGGGATCAAGGAACAATTACAAAGCCAATAACAGGAAACAATAAAAGCAAAATAATAATAATAATAATAATAACGTGAGCCTATCATGATAAATTTTGTTGCTAGACAATAGGAACTTAGTCTTTAAGAGACAGCATCAATGGACTCGTAGAAACCTTTGCAATTACAACAGCCCTAAATTGGAAATTAGGACATGTGAGCTCTGTGTGATCTTACAAAAATATCTTTTCCTCTCTATATATGGGTGTGTTGGGCTGGATGATCTCTAAGTATGAAATAAGATAATGTATATAAAGTGCTTAACAAAGTACTCCAAGACAAACTCCAACTTCTTCTTCCTTCTTTCAACATTCTATTATATCTCAGGTACTTCTACCTGCCATTCTATGTCCTAAGAAGTCTTAAGCTATCATTTCTTATTACCTTTTGTTAACCCTTTATGTGCAAAGGCACCAGTATTTTGTGTTCTAAGATCTCTTATAGCTATAACATTTTGAGATCTCTTATAGCTATGACATTCTATATCATAAGATCAGTGCCCTGAACAGTATTTGACAGAAGATATATATATATATATATATATATATATATATATATATATATATTTTTATATTTATATATGTATATATATATATTCTTGCTTTTTGCTGAGGCAGTTGAGGTTAAGTGACTTGCCCAGGGTCACACAGCTAGGGAATGTTAAGTATCTGAGATTAGATTTGAACTCAGGTCCTCCTGATTTCAGGGCTGGTGCTCTATCCACTGCGCCACCTAGTGGCCCCAACAGAAGATAAATTCTTTTTTTTTTTTTTTAATTAAAGCTTTTTATTTGTATAACATATGTATGGGTAGTTCCTCAGTACTGATCTTTACAAACCTTTCCATTACAACTTTTACCCCCAGTCCCCTCCCCGCCCCTAGATGGCAGGAAGTCCACTACATGTTAATAATGTAATAATAGTTGGCAAGTTGTGCAAGAAGAATCCTATGTACAAGAAAAAAAAAATCAGAGAAAGGAAACACAATGCAAGCAAACCTCAATAGAGATCATGAAAATGTTACGTTGTGGTCCACATTTCACATCCCTCTCTCTGGGTGTATATGGTTTTCTTCAGTGAACAATTGGAACTGGTTTGAGACAATTCTTTGTTGCAGAGAGCCATGTCCATCAGAATTGATCATCATGTAATACTGTTGTTGCCGTGTATGATGATCTCCTGGTTCTGCTCGTTTCACTCAGCATCAGTTCATGCAAGTCTCTCCAGGCCTCTCTGAAATCCTCCTGTTGGTCGTTTCTTACAGAGCAATAATATTCCATAACATTCATATACCATAATTTATTCAGCCACTCTCCAATTGATGGGCATCCCTTCAGTTTCCACTTTCTAGCCACTACAAAAAGGGCTGCCACAAACATTCTTGCACATGTGGGTCCCTTTCCCTCCTCTAAGATCTCTTTGGAATACAGGCCCAGTAGAAACATTGCTGGGTCAAAGGGTATGCACAGTTTGATAACTTTTTGAGCATAGCTCCAAATTGCTCTCCAGAATGGTTGGATCCGTTCACAGCTCCACCAACAATGTATCAGTGTCCCAGCCCTCCCACATCCTCTCCAACATTCATCATTAACTTTTCCTGTCATTTTAGGCAATCTGACAGGTGTGTAGTGGTACCTCAGAGTGTCTTAATTTGCATTTCTCTGATCAATAGTGATTTGGAGCAACTCTTCATATGACTAGAGATGGTTTTAATTTCATCATCTGAAAATTGTCTGTTCATATCCCTTGACCACTTATCTATTGAAGAGTGGCTTGAATTCTTATAAATATGAGACAATTCTCTATATATTTTAGAAATGAGGCCTTTATCAGAACCATTGAATGTAAAGATGATTTCCCAATTTGATGCTTCCCTCCTAATCTTGTCTGCATTAGTTTTATTTGTACAGAAACTTTTTAACTTAATATAATCAAAATTATCCATCTGGTGTTCAATTAGGAGTTCCAGATCTTCTTTGGACATAAATTTATTCCATCTCCACAGGTCTGAGAGGTAAACTATATTACGTTCCTCTAACTTGCTTACAAAGTCCCTCTTTATATCTAGATCTTGAGCCCATTTAGACCTTATCTTGGTATGTGGTGTTAGGTATGGGTCAAGCCCTAATTTAGAAGATAAATTCTTAATAAATGATTGATTGCTGATTGATTGATCACAGCATTACACATTTTGTAGCTAAATAGAATCATAGAGATCATTTAGTCCAATACCTTTATTTGATAGCTGAGTAAATTGAAGCCCAATGAAGTTAAGTGATTTTTTCCACAGTCACAGTAATGATAGTTATCACTTATACATAGTGCTTTAAGGCTGACATGATATTGTATCTATTAAAATGTGTATGTATATGATATAAAAGGTAAAATTAAAAATTAGTAAATATAAATAAATACCGGATTAAGAGGGAAGGCACCTGCAATTGGAAAGATCTCAGTATTCTAGAAAGTTGCTCTACTATGTACATCTATTAACTTAATTATAACCATATGGAAAGGTGATTGATAATACTCTGGTGTGATAGTGGTAACACATCCTTAATTCTTACTCCTAGAGAGACTGGGATTGGCATATTGCTGAACCTGATAATTCTGAACTGCAGTAAGTTTAAAACCTATAGGGTGCCCACATTGTCTGGCATCAATATTTGTTGTGAACTTAAGGAGGAAGGACAGGATACCAGGTTGCTTATGAAGGGGAGAACTGACCCAGGTTGGAAAGTTGATTTAAAACTTCTGAGTTTATAAGCATTGAAAATATGTCCTGAATGGGCATTGCCACCCAATAGGGCATATCAGCTTTTCCCCAAAAACTCTACCAAAAAACCTTTTGTCTACTTCTCTAGCAGTAGTTATTCCTGCTGTCATAGTGGACAGGGTTGGAACACACAAATTAAGTGGAATAATACTGCCCTCTGTGTGTGGGGGTATGTGTGTGTGTGTATGTGTGTGTGTGTGTATTCCCAGTTACACACACAAAAAATTATTTTACATTTGTTTTTAAAACTTTGAATTCTAGATTCTCTTTTTCTCCTCCCCCTGCCCCAGAAGGAACATGTGAAGTAAGGAAGAACATTTCCATAAAAATCATGTTGTGTTGTATTGTATTTGTCATATAATTTATCCTATTTAGCATGTATTAGATTACCTGTCATCTAGGGGTGGGAGGTGGAGGGAAGGAGGGGAAAAGCTTGGGGAAAAAAAAAGTTTTTGCAAAAGTTCAATGTTGAAAGGTCACTCATATGTTTTGTAAATAAAAAGCTTTATATATTAAAAAAATAAAATAAAAAAATAAATAAAAATCATGTTGTGAAAGAAAATGCAGATGTCTATCCCCCTCAAAAAAAAACTTATGAAAAATTAAGTGTAAAAAATATGCTTCAGTCTGTATTCAGACACTATTGGTACCTTCTCTCCATATGGATAGTATTTTTCATCATAAGTCCTTCAGAGCAGTCTTGGATCAATGTAGTAATGTGAATAGCAAAGTCATTCATAGCTGAGATCATCTCACATTTCAGCATGACATTTTATGATTTGGAAAGAGTAGAAGATTTGGGGTCAAAGGATCTGGGTTTGAGTTCTAGCTTTGCTAACTGTGTGACCTTGAGCAAGTCATCTTACTTTTCTAAGTCTAATTATTTTCATCTTTAAAAAACAAGATAGAGGATATATTCCCTAAGAGGTCCTCTCCAGCTTTCAATCCTATTGTCTTGGGATTCTTTTCAGAGTACCCTGGATGGAAAAGGACCATATGTGTAAAATGTTTGTGGCAGCCCTTTTTGTGGCGGCAAGAAACTAGAAACTGAGTAGATGCCCATCAATTGGAGAATGGCTGAATAAATAATAGCACATGAAGGTAATGGAATATTACTGTTCTATAAAAAAACAATCAGCAGGACAATTTGAAAAAGGCCTAGAGAGACTTACTTGAACTGATGCTAAGTGAAGTAAGTAGAACTGAGATAACATTGAACACAGCAACAATGAGAATGTGTAACGATCAATTGTGATGGACTTAACTCTTTTTAACAATGAGGTGATTCAGGGCAATTCCAATAGACTTGTGATCAAGAGAGCCATCTGCATGCAGAAAAGAGGAATATGGGGACTGAATTTGGACGGCACCTTTTGTTGTTTTTGCTCGTTCTTTTTTCTTTCTCATTTTTCCCTTTTTGATCTGATTTTTGTGTGCAGCATGATAAATGTGGTAATAAGTTCAGAAGAATTGAATATGTTTAACCTATATTGGTTTATTTGCTGTCTATGGGAGGAGGTGGAAGAAGGAAGAAAGAACAATTTGAAACACAAGATTTTTGCAAGGGTAAATGTTGAAAAATATCTTTGCATGTATTTTGAAAATAAAAAACTATTATCAAAACATTTTTAAAATACCCTGAGGGACAGCTAGATGGTGCAGTAGATAGCTCACCAGTCCTGGAGTCAAGAGGACCTGAGTTCACATCTGATCTCAGATACTTAATACTTACTATAAGCTGTGTGATTCTGGATAAGTCACTTAACCTCAGTTACCTCTCAAAAATAACCAAAAAAAGAGTATCCTGAGTGGACATTTAAACATGATTGCACCTGGATAACAATAGTCCTTAGACTCATATTTTTATAGTGCTTGACATCCTTGAGAGGGATGTGGTACAGAGGAGAGAGTGTTGGGTTTGGAAATAGAAAACCTGGGTTCAAATACTGGTTCCACTTCTGCTTTTATGACCTTAGGTTAGTAACTTAATCTCTTGGTGATTTTGGTTTCTCATCTATAAAAGGGGCCACGGAAATTTGGAATAAATGAAGTATAAGGTCTCTTTCAGTTCTACATATTTGATCCTATAATCTATTAGAGAGACAAATGACTCCAGTGGATAGAGTACTTGCCTTGAAACAAGAAATATTGACTTGAATTCCCACCTCTGACACTAATTGGATAATCACGTGCAAATTATTTGACCTTTGGATCTCAGGCAACTTTAAGACTCCACTACCAAGTTATAGATGCTTATAACTTACAGTAAGAGTTTTCACATTGATGAAGTTGCAGGTCTTTGCTCTACTCTACCTATAATTTCATTTGATCTTTGCAGCAACCCAACTGAGTAGAGTGGAAGGATCATCTTGCTTAGAATTAAGGTTTAGCCTGGCCAAATGACTTGCCCACTGTCACACAGCTGTAAATATGCTCTAAGAAGAGTGTGTGAATGCCCTAGATACATACCATATTCACACCACATATTTACAAATCCTGTATATCCAAATTTATTCAAAAGGTGTAAATTAGCTCTGCACACAATTCTTCAGGAAACATATCCAATTTCCTCACTTTAAGCAATGTCATGTCTTTGATAGTCTCACATTTGCCACCTTTTCTGTGTTTCTCCAGGGCTCCTTTCCACACGTTAGTGTGGGAGAAAGGAGTGGGAAACAGGGAGGGTGGAAGACAATTAGACAACCACATCATTTTTAATTCTAAACCAGTATTTTCCCTGCCAGGGCATTTCTAGTATTGCAATTAACTGATGTGGTCTGTAAGGTCATGTTCCAAAGGGTTTTCTAACAAAGACTAGCTCAATTTAAATATAGAAGCATTAGACACTATCTAAAGAAAGTATCAATAGCAGATCATAATCAATGTTTGTATTTTAATCCATGTGAACAGAGAAGGCCCAGATTGCTTTAAAACATTGTTCTCTGAATTACAAATATCACAGATAAAACCAGACAAAATAAATTTTTTTCAAACTGGGTGCAACTTCATAGACATGTATGCAGCATTTGAGACATGGATGCATCTTTTCCAAACCATGAATTCCCTTCTTTCATTCTCATTATTAAGGTCACATGACATCCAGAGATCTCAGTAACTTTTTCCTTCTTCCTCTAGAGCAATTTGCACCTGGTAATATGTCCTTTCAATTTACTTGGATGGAATTAAGACTAGTTGATTTAGGTATCAAATTTTAAGAATATAATAAATTGGAGCTCACCTGGAAAGGGCCTGAAAGCCATTCCAAAATATTGATCAGTTGAAATAAAGATAGATATTTGATCCAGCAAGGAAAGACTTAGTTGGTATAGGAGACTGTCCACAAGTATCTGAAGTATTATCATTGGAAAGAAGAATTAGACCTGTCCTGGTTTTCTTCAGAGGGCAAAACAAGAAACAGAAGGGAAAACTGAAGAGAAGCAAATTTAGACTTGATATAAAACAAGTTTTCTAACCATTAGAATTATTTCAAAGTTCAATGGACTTTTTGTGTGGTAGTAGTTTTCCCTCATTGAAGGATTCAAAAACAAATATTTGGTTATATTGTAAAAAGAATTCTTATCCATGTATGATTTAGACTATATGGCTTTTTATATGAAATTTTGTGATTCCGATATCTTTAAAGCCTCTTCTGGCTCTGACATTTTATGCTATATCTTGATATCCAATATTTTAAAGTTTTTCATAACTCTAACATTCTATAATTTTCTGATTGCTTATGCTAAACTTATCTGAGGAGCGGCAAAATTTCAAAAAAGTGTGTCTTTGGTTTTCCAATCTTATGTCTCTTCTACTTATCTCCCTAGGTACCAATACCTTCATGCCAGAAAAAAAAGGAATGAAGCTGAAATAATCAGCAATTCAAAGATATTAGTGACTGATTGTATCACCCCTCTTAGGCTTTTAAAAACCAAATACCATGGAGAAACTGTTGCTTAACCAAAGAAAATAGATAGCCAATGATAAAATTTCAGATAGTCATAGCTAGTTGAAGGAAATATTTGGAGGCAGGAAAACTTGACCAACCTGGATAGAAAATTAAGAATGATCAGCAGTGATCTTGAGCAGAGAGGGATGGTTGGAAGTGGAGTTTCCCCCCCCCAAAAAAAAAAGGCTTCTAAAGTCCCTTAGGTTATTGAAAGTACTTAGGAATGACCACTAAGATCCACAGAGCAACAAACTAGGAACACCATGCATAATTGGCCCACAGAGACTCTGAAGAACTCTAAGAATCACTTCCTAAACAGCCTGAGGAAGAGGCAAGCCAGGAGCCAGGTGGTGCTGTCAGTGTGAAGCAGGCCTGCCCCAGCTGGAAGTGGCTGCAAAATAGCATGATCATAACAACTCTCACGCTCACATAGCATCCTCCAACTCCTTCCTCTCCTCTTGGGGCCAGATAACTCTATTTATTTTGAATTTAGCCCCTGGAAGGGAGGGGAAGATGAGATGTTAATTTTCTCAGGGATTAGAAATGAAAGTGGGGGAAATCAATTGATTTTCCCATAGTGCCAAGTTGTCCAGGGAAGAATCAAACTTAACTAGATGTTGACTTTTGAGAAAGGAAAACTGAGTTTATAGCTTTTGTTTTAACTTTTTAACTTTAGGCAAATCGTTTTTCTTTGGATCCATGTTTTTTCCTGGAGGGGATTGAAGTAGATGATTTTTAGTTTTCTTCAAATTCTGACATTTTATATTTACTATCATGTGGAGAGGGAAAGGAATGATATGATAGCAGGAATAGGATAAGGTCAGTAGCCTTTTTCAAACTTCTCCACCCATTTCCTGTGATTTTCATAGATCAATATTATCATCATAGGAATAGAAAGTAATTTTCTTAATGTGACTTGAATAGGCTATGCCATATAATAAATAGGGAATTAGGAAGAGAATCTTGGAATAAAGAATATCATCAAATAGAAACATGATTAAAAAATGAACATGAGCTTGTGATGTGGTAAGAATAAGAGATGACCAATGGATGAGCCATGTGTTTCTATTTTATATGTGCCACATCAAGGCAAATTGAAGAAGGACCCCATCATACTAAATATATTTTATGCCTCTCAAACTCCAACTACACTGAGGAAATTATGGGAGGGTGGCAGACAAGAGTTGTGTAAGAAAGGCATGGATGGAGTACAATTTGCAATATTGGAGTAAACATCTACAGTGATTCAAGTACATTTGAATATCGGTTAATTGATAGACAATTTTTCCCCATGTAGGAGAAAATTTTAAAAAATGATTCTGAAGAAAGAATTAAATGTCTAAACTCTTTTCTAGCTCATTGCCATGATTCAGATGGCTGAAATCTACATCACAAGAGTTTAAAAAAAATTCTATGGCTTATAAGCTAAAGAAGACTCCCCTTTTCACAATAGGGAAGAACCTGCATCTCATTTAAAGACTAACAAAGGCAACAAGTTGGTAAAGAAAATACAGCGCTGCTGGAGTTCAGTGGATGATAGCAGAAAGTAGCAAGAGTTCAGCTTTGTTGCCCAGAAGAGCACAGATGACATCACCAGATGACATCAGTGACTCTGCAGTGTGGAAGGTTTGAATTACCAGCCAGTTTTCTCTCATTCTGAAATATTCCCATACATGACCTTCCTCATATATATTTCTTAATCACATATATTCTGTGTGTGTGTGTGTGTGTGTTACATGTGGGTATGACTTTTTTCCCCCAAGGGGTGCTGTGACAACTAGTGATAGAATATTTTCTGATGTGTATAGGGATACTTTCTTGTCATTTATTTTGCTATATTGTTTGCTCAAATAAATGAGTTTTGCCTGGAACTATTGTTTTCTCGGGATACCCTTGTTAAAAAAAGTAAATATTATCTAATACTATGGCTTTGAGAGGATTCTGATCACAGAAGTAGGGATGGCTTTCTGTTGTAAAGATGGCTGTGGGCTTGCTGTATTTAAAAAAATGCTTTTGTTTCCTTACAAAACAAGTTAACAGAAAACTTGGCATAAAACCCAATTAATTCAGAATATCCCAAGAATTTAATATTTGAAAACAGGATCCACTACACACCTCTCAGATTGGCTAAGATGACAGGAAAAGATAATGATCAATGTTGGAGGGGATGTGAAAAAACTGGGACACTAATACAATGTTAGTGAAGTTGTGATGATCTGACCATTCTGGAGAGCAATTTGGAACTATGCTCAAAAGGTTATCAAACTATGCAAACCCTTTGGCCCAGCAATGTTCCTACTGGGCCTATATCCCAAAGAGATTTTAAAGGAGGGAAAGGGACCCACTTGTGTAAAAATGCTTGTGGCAGCCCTTTTTGTAGGGGCTAGAAACTGGAAACTGAGTGGATGCCCATCAATTGGAGAATGGCTGAATAAATTATGGTATAAGAATGTTATGGAATATTATTGTTCTGTAAGAAATGACCAGCAGGATGATTTCAGAAAGGCCTGGAGAGACTTGCATGAACTGATGCTGAGTGAAACGAGCAGAACCAGGAGATCATTGTACACAGCAACAACAGTATTATACGATGATCAATTCCAACGAACATGGCACTTCTCAACAGTGAGATGATTTAGGTCAGTTCCAATAATCTTGTGATGATGAGAGCCATCTACACCCAGAGAGAGAACTGTGGGAACTAAGTATGGATCACAACATAGCATTTTGCTTCTTTTATTTCTATTTGCTTGAATTTTATTTTCTTTCTCATTTTTTCCTTTTTGATCTGATTCTTCTTGTTCAGCAAGATAATTGTATAAATATGTATTCCTATATTGGATTTACATATATTTTTACCATGTTTTACATATATTAGATTGCTAGCCATCTAGGAGAGGAGTTGGATAGAAGGGGGGGAAATTGGAACACAAGATTTCGCAAGGGTCAGTGGTGAAAAATTATCCTTGCATATGTTTTGAAAATAAAAAGGTCCAATAAGAAAAAATATTAAATCAAATGAGATATCTGTAAAAAGTGGTGAGTACAGTATCTGCCACACAATAGGCACTATGTAAATACTTATTGCCTTCAACTTCCCTTACTATTAGAATGTAAATTTCTTGAGATCAGGCATTATCATCTTTTTGTTGTTATTGTTACATTTGCATTTCCCGAGCTTAATACAGTGCCTAGTAAACTTAAAAAATACTTAATAAATGTGCAGGTCTTTTGAAAAAAAAAAGAAAAGAAAATGAGAGTATACCAAATAGATATTAAACAAAAGAGATTTATTAGAATTTCTATATCTATATATTCTCATCGTGATTGATAGTGGAGCCATAACCTGGCTGAATCTAATTAATATTAAACAGAAAGAAGCAGGAAGACAATAGAATAAATGATAGAAAGATGTAGAAGAGATCCAATTACAAAGGCTTCTTAAAATTTCTTCATAGTAACATTCTAGAGTTTTCTCCTTGACACCTTTCCTAAGTCCTTAATTCTGTGAACTCATCAATTCAGGTGTCCTCTTTAACAATGTGGCTTGTAATATATCTATTCTTGCTCATACTATGTGAATCTTAGTCATATTCTTCTCAAAGTTCACCCACTGGGGTCTACTCAACATCTATCTTTGTTTTTTTTTTCCAACATTGAGAGGGTACCAATAAAATATTTTGGCCATTCACCTGTTATCCCTCATTCTTGACCATATTCTTTTTGTGTCATACATTTCCTTGATGTGATACTTATATTTATTTCTTCAGAGAGTACCATTTGTTTCCTTATAACAACATTGATAAAATGTCAATATTATAAAGATGAGTCTTTGCTGTAATGTAAAAGTTAGGGTTAGTAAGTGTTCTTTGATATTTCATAAAACAATCTAGCCTATTCACTTTCCTCCTTCCATTTTTGGGCTAACTGCACTATTCATCTGTACTGTCTATCTCAGATATACCTATTGTTGGGCAAGCTTTATACAGTGTAAATGGTATTGAAATCTAAACAATAGACATTGTTCAGTTCTTTTCTATGTGGTTGGACAGGTCAGTCTCCTTTGAGTAACTATTATTCTCTTTTGAAAAGCTCTGCAATGTCTTGAGCTTAGCTGAAATAAACAAAAAACACATAATTTTATCTAAAATTGGAACATCAGGAACATCTTACCATCCACAATGAATGCTTCCTCAACCAAGGCCTGCACAAGATTCCAAGATAGTGATCAACATTTTTGGTGAACATACTTTTCTGTGTTCTATGCACTTGAGATATTTATTATCAGAGGGTTGTTTCTGTTGCCATTTCTTCAAAGGAATAAGAATAATCTTGGTATATGGAAGAGAGGTACATTGTGGTGAAAGAGGCTAAAAGATGGTTTTTGTTCTGTTTAATTGAATGCTTTTTCATAATGAGCATCAAAGAAAATTGGATTTTATATTCTCTACATCTTTCAATCAATTGTGAGATAGCAAAGATGTTTCATTGTTGAATACCACTTGTGAAATTCTGATTGTTTCTTGTGAATATACTCATTAAATATGTGCTCAATTCACATTTCATAAATACTTTACATAGGTTGGAGAATAGACATATAGGTTTGCACACGGATTTTTTTCAAAATTGCTATTTTTTAAGGTTTGAATAATTTTGGACAATCTTTTTAATATGACTTTGGCACTTCCCCTTTTTTCATATACCATATATATATATATATATATATATATATATATATATATATATATATATGTGTGTGTGTGTGTGTGTGTGTGTGTGTGTGTGTGTGTGTGTGTGTATCTTAAATCATGACTTTTGGGAGTGGAGGCAAGATGGCAGAATAAATCCAGGAAGTTGCTCGAGCTCTCCCAATTTCCCTCAAAAACCACAGGAAACCAAGCCTCTGAACAGAGTATGATGGATTAAAACCACTCTCCAGCTCAGAATAGATTGAAAAAAACTTCATGAAAGGTCAGTCACACTGGGGTGAAAAGGGTGTTCAACCCAGCTCAGATAGACTCTGGGAAAACCAGTGAGAGGGTCTTAATCATAGCAAATAAGCAACTAAGATCCTCAGTCCTGGCTCAGTAGAGAAGCAGATCAATGGGGCAGCTTTCAGTTCCATCTTAGATGGCAAACTCTGGGAAACCAGACTGTTTCCTGAAAAAAAAGCAGACAAAACTACCTCCTACAAACACATGAGGCCCCTGTGCTCAAAGTCAAATCTCAGAGATGCATAGGAAGCTTGGGACAGTAATACCCATTTTACCCCAGGAGCAGAGCTCAACCAAATAAGTAAAAAATGAGTAAATACCAAAAAAAGAGAAAGAAAATGAGCAAGAAACAGAAAAGAACCTTGACCATAGAAAACTACTATGGTGACAGGGCAGATCAAAATACCAACTCAAAGGAGTACAAAATATCCACGGAAGAAATATCAGAGAGTGATATGAATTGGTCTCAAGCCCAAAGAGGCTTCTTGGAAGTGATCATAAAAAAACATTTTAAAGGCAAAAAAGAGAGGTATAAGAAAAAATGAGAAAGGGACTAAGAGATATGCATGATAGAGTCAACAGCTTGGAAAAGAAAGGGAAAAAATTACCTGAAGAAAACAACTTCTTAAAAAGTAAAATTAAATAATGGAAAAAAAGAGATACAAAAGCTACCCTGAAGTAAATCATATGTTAAAAACTAAAAGGAGCAAATAGAAGCTAATAACTCTGTGAGACAGCAAAAATCAGTCAAACAAACTAAAAGGAATAAAAATATGGAAGAAAATGTGAAATACCACCTTGGAAAGACAGCCAACCTGGAAAATATGTCCAGAAGAGACAATTTAAAAATCATTGGTCTACCTGAAGGTCATGAGCAAAAAAGTAGCCTGGATAGCATTCTTCAAGAGATCATTAAGGAAAACTACCTTAGTATTCTAGAAACAGAGGGGGGAAATACTCATTTCAGAGAATCCACTGATTATCTTTGAAAAGAAATACCACAAGGAAAACCTTAATCTTAAAACCTTAAAACTATAATCTCAAGGAAAATAATACTGCAAACTGCCAGGAAAAAAAATTCAAATATCAAGGAGAAAGTCAGGATTATACAGAATCTGTCCGCTTCCACAACAAAGGATTGGATAGATTGAAATTCTGGAAGGCAAAGGACCTAGAGCTACAATCAAGAACTAACTACTTAGAAAGACTCAGTGTCATCTTTCAGGGGAGGCAACAAAGCTTCAACAAAATAAGAGACTTTCAATCATTTCTTTAAAACAAAACAGTGCTACACCTGTCAGATTGGCTAAAATGACAGGAAAAGAGAATGATGAATGCTGGAGGGGATGTGGGAAAGCTGGGACACTAATACATTGTTGGTGGAACTGTGAACAGATCCAATCATTCTGGAGAGCAATTTGGAGCTATGCTCAAAAAGTTATTAAACTGTGCATACCCTTTGACCCAGAAGTGTTTCTATTGGGCTTATATCCCAAAGAGATCTTAGAGGAGGGAAAGGGACTCACATGTGCAAGAATGTTTGTGGCAGCCCTTTTTGTAGTGGCTAGAAACTGGAAACTGAAGGGATGCCCTTCAATTGGAGAGTGGCTGAATAAATTATGGTATATGAATGTTATGGAATATTATTGTTCTGTAAGAAACGACCAGCAGGACGATTTCAGAGAGGCCTGGAGGGACTTGCATGGACTGATGCTGATTGAAACAAGCAGAACCAGATCATTATACACAACAATAACAATATTACATGATGATCAACTGTGATGGACATGGCTCTCTGCAACAAAGAATTGTCTCAAACCAGTTCCAATTGTTCAGTGAAGAAAGCCATATGCACCCAGAGAGAGGGATATGAAATATGGACCACAACGTCACATTTTCATGATCTCTATTGAGGTTTGCTTACATTGTGTTTGCTTTCTCTTATTTTCTTTTTTTTTCTTGTAGATAGAATTTTTCTTGCACAACTTGTCAAGTATTTCAACATTATTAACATGTAGTGGACTTCCTGCCATCTAGGGGAGGGGAGGGGACTGGGGGTAAAATTTGTAACAGAAAGCTTTGTAAAGATCAATGCTGGGGAACTATCCATACATGTTATACAAATAAAAAGCTTTAATTAAAAAAAGCAAAAAAAACCCAGTGCTAAATAGAAAATTTAATCTACAAAAATAGAACTCAAGAGAAGCATAGAAATGTAAATAGGGAAAATAAGGTAAAACTATTTACATCCTTAGATGGGAAAATTATATTTGTAACTCTTGAGAACTATATCAGTCACTGGGGCAGCAGAAGGGAGCATCACATGGACTGAGGATGTGGTTGTGAATGGATTCTGATGTGATGATATCAATGAAAAAAGCATTAAGGGGTGGAAAAGGTTTGTATTGGAAAAAAAAAAAGAGGAAAGGGGTGGTATAATTGGACAATTGATCATATGAAGAGGTGCAAAAGACCTATTACAATGGGGAAAAAGAAGGGAGGAGGATGAGCATTGTCTGAAGCTTAATCTCATCAGTTTTGGCTCTAAGAGGGATTAACTTAATCATTCAATTGGATGTAGAAATTTATCTAACCTTATAAAAATGTGGGAGGAGAAAGGAAAGAAAATGAAGGGACTGGATAGAAGAGAGAGCAGAAATACTAGGAAGAAAGGTAAGAGGAGAGAAGGGGTGATAGGAGATAAAGTAGTGGATGGGGTAGGTATGGCTAAGGATAGGATGTAAAGAGAGAACATAAGTATATACAAGAGGAGAAAATAGGATGGAAGAAAATACAGAGCTGGTAATCATAACTGAAAGTGAATGAGATGAACTCTCCCATAAAATGGAAAATGATTAGCAGAGTGGATTTAAAAAAAAAAAAAAACAGAATCTTACAATATATTGTTTATAAGAATCACATTTGACAGAGTCACATATAGAGTGAAGATAAAAGGCTGGAACAGAATTTATTAAGTTTCAGCTGAAGTAAAAAAAAAAAAACATGGGTAGCAATTGTGATCTCAGATAAAGTAAAAGTAAAAATAGATCTAATTAAAAGAAACAAGGAAGAAAAGTACATATTGATAAATGGTACCATAAACAATGAAATAGTAATGATATTAAATGTGTATGCACTAAGTGATAGAGCAGGCAAATTCTTAGAGAAGATTTTTAAGCCAGTTACTGGAAAAAAATAGCAAAACTATACTAGTGGGCAACTTCAACCTTCCCCTCTCAGAATCAGACAAATCTAACCACAAAATATACAAGAAAAAATTATGGAAGTTAATAGAATCCTAGATATGATAGGCCTCTGGAGAAAATTGAAGAGGGACAGAAAGGAATACAACTTTTTCTCAGCAGTACATGGCACCCAAACAAAAATTGACCATGTGTTAGGGCATAAAAACCTAAAATTAAATGCAGGAAGGCAGAAATAGTCAATGTTTCATTTTCAGGACATAATGTAATAAAAATTATATTCAATTAAAGGCCAGGGAAAGATAGACTAAAAACCAATTGGAAATTAAATAATTCAGTTCAAAAAAGTGATTGGGTCAAACAACAAATCACAGAAATAATCCATTATTTCATCCAAAAGAATGGTAATAATGAGACAACATACCAAAACCTATGAGATGCAACCAAAGCAGTTCTTAGGGGAAATTTTATATCTCTAAATAGCTACATAAATAAAATAGAGAAAGAGGAGATCAATGAATTAGGCATGCAACTAAAAAAGGTAAAAAAAAAAAAGAATAAAATAAAAACCCCAATTAAATACCAAATATGAAGATTAAAAGGCAAGTACAAAGCTGGGAAAAGATCTTTACAGCCAGTGTTTCTTATAAAGATCTCATTTCTAAAATATATAAAGAATGGTGTCAAATTTATAAGAATACAAGTAATTCACAATTGATGAAAGATAAAAGGATAGGAACAAATAATTTTCAGATGATGAAATTAAAGCCATATATAATTATATGAAATAGTGGTCTAAATCACTATTGATTAGAGAAATGCAAATTAAAACAATTCTGAAGTATCACCTCACACCTCTAAGATTGGCTTACATTCCAGGAAAAGATAATGATAAATACTGGAGGGAATGTGGGAAAATTGGGACACTAATGCATTGTTGGTGGAATTGTAAAATGATCCAGCCATTCTGTAATACATTTTGGAACACTGCCCAAAGGGCTATACAACTGTGCATATCCTTTCTTTGACCCAGCAGTGTCATTAGTGGGTCTGTATTCCAAATAAATAATAAAGGCGGAAAAAGGACCCACATGTGCAAAAATGTTTGTTGTACTCTTTTTGTGGTAGCAAAGAATTGGAAAATGAGTAGATGCCCATCAATTGGGGAATACAATGTGGCATATAAACATAATGATATATTATGATGAAGAAGCTGATTTTAGAAAGGCCTGGAGAGATTTACATGAACTGATGCAGAGCAAAACAAGCATGTACACAGTAAGAACAATAGTGTGTCATGATTAACTATGAAAGACTTGGTTCTTCTCAGTGGTTCAGTGATCCAAAGAAATCCGAATAGACTTTGGACATAAAATGCCATCTGTATCCATAAAAAGAACTAAGGAGACTGAAATGAAATAAACACATGCTATGTTCACTTCTTTTTTTTCTGTTGTTTTTTATTCCCTCCTTTGATTTTTCCTTTTTATCTCTGATTTTTCTCGACATACTTAATAAAGCAATGTGTATTAAAAACAAATAAATTTACTAGAAAAAAAGAAATATCTCAAATAACTCATGAATGTTATCACTTTCAGAATAAATTTCATCTTTATATGTTTTATTCAAAATGTATTCTGTCCCTATCTTTTTTTTTTGAGGGGAGAAGGGAGGTATTGCTGTTTTTCTGTAAACATCAGAGATAATTAAGCACATAAATAAAAGGAGACTGAATGGATAACTAGCATTTTCATAGTCTTTAAAGTTTCCAAAACCTTTTATAAATATGATCTCAATTGAGCTTTACAACTGTCCTGTGAGGTAAGAGAGCTGTTATTATTCTCATTTTACAGATAAGGAAACTGAAGCAAATGGCATTTAAGTAACTTGCCTATGACCATATAAGTAGGAGAGTCTGAGTCTGGATTTAAAGTTGAACCCCCCTGAATTCAAGTCCATTCTTTTATATAATTTATCATATAACTTCCTCCATTGATGGAAAAAGGGTTTTTTTAAATACATATACATATATTTGGGAAATATTTTTCATTTTCCTTCCTTCTGTATTCTTTTTTCCATTTTCATTCTTACAAGAGCCATCTTGGGATAATTTGCCAAGTGTTCTTTAAGTTATTTTTACTACATACTGAGCTCCTCTATTTTCTGAAATGGTGTTGCTTATATTCTTCCATCATTCTTGATAATATTATACAGACCAGTTTACATTCTAAATGATGTTCTCTTTAGTGACCATCTCTCTCTGCTTGACACATAAGTCAAATATCATTGATTAAACACTTTCTAGTTTTTCTTTTTGGTATTTTTGTTTTAGCAATTAATTTGCATTTAACTTTTGGATGAAATTATTATAATCCATGTCAATGTCATTTGTATTGTCTCTTCCCACTTCTGATTTTGAATAGTTTATTTAAATAATTCAGGGTTAAATATTTAATTATATATCATATATTTTATCATAATTTTATAATACTTATTACAATAATTAGATTATTTTAAGCTTAGGAAAAATGCAGCTAGGTACCAATTAGTATGAATAATGGACCTTATGAATTTGTTGCATGAATTTAAATTTATACTATTAGAAGTTATAATTATGTAAAATATGATAGTTAATAGAACTAAGCAGTGAGAATTCAAATAATGTGAGTACTATATGAGATTTATTATTTTTAGCACTCTACTTAATTGTATAAGAGTTCCTTATTGAACTTTTTAGTTTTCTTCTTTAATGCTTTGAAAATTTATACTAAGTCAAAAGTTGGGAATATCACCACAATATCCCAAAGTTGACAATTAGGACATTTGCTAACATTTAAGTAGAGGTTTGCCTCTCCATCTTAATTTAATTTATATCTATTTTCTTGCTAACTTTTGGTCTCTTTGTTGACTAATAAATTTGGGTTACCGGAAATTTTCAGGTAAAGAAGCAGTAGAATATATTAGATAGGCACCAGGGGGAAAAGTAGGGAAAAAAGCAAACATTTTCTTGGAATTTTCTTTAGTCTTTGAGGAGGTGGATACAACTAGGGAAAAAAGTCTGAGTTATCTCCTCTTGTAAAGATGATGACCCATTTTGATCTTTCTTTTCCCTGTCACAAGTAAGTCCTACTTTCTCTTTTAGTCATTTTTTCCTGTGATTCTGATTTTTTCTGACAGAGCTCTTGGAATCCTCACCTCTCCTTCTCTACTACAAGGTCTTTGAAATTTCTCCCCAGTGGTGAATTAGCTCATCCTTTTACATAAGCTGCTCAGAATGTGACCAAACCCAATGGGAACAGATTTTCTCTCATATTTAATAGAAATGTCTTCAATATAAGCAGGAACTCAGGTTCTATTCATGTCTAATAAATAAATGAGATGTGTTTTCTTGTGATAAATTCAACAGGGATGAAAATCTTGATGCTTACTTTAAATGGGATGGAGTGATTGAATTACCCAATAAAATATCATTTTTATACTTTTTAAAAATATTTGGCCTAGATGGTTCAATGAATAAAATGCCCTACTTGGAGTCAAGAAGACTCATCTTCCTGGGCCCAAATCTGACCTTGGATACTTACTAGCTGTGTGACCCTTGACAAATCACTTGTCCTAGTTGCTTTCCAGTTAAATGAGCTAGAAAAAGAAATGGCAAACCATTTCAATATCTGTGTCAACAAAACCCCAAATGGAATCCTGAAGAGTTATACATGATTGAAAAGTGACTGAAAAAGAAATTATTTTTTTCTTTTCTTTATTTTATCAGGCAACCAGGGTTGATTGACTTTCCCTGAATCACACAGCTAAGTAAGTGTCAAGTGTCTGAGGCCAAATTTGAATTCATCCTCCTGACTCTAGAGTCAATGATCTATTCACTATGCTGTCTAACTGCCCCTCAAAAGTAAATTATAAATTTTATTTTTAGCTCTGACCAGTTGTTATCTGACTCTACATCTAACTCAAGGATGTCTCCAACATCAATAATATATATTTTCCTATATATTAAAATGTTCATTTTTTTGAAGATTTTTTCATTGTTCAATGCCTATCATTTTAAAAAATTGATCATGAAATAGTGGTGTCTAATATAGTGTAACATACAATAACAACATAAATAATCTCTGTGTAAATTTAAACCTCATTTTTTAATATTCCTTCCCATTTTCACCTTTTTACAAATTTTCATTGAAATCACCAGTGTCAGAATGTATATTAATTTGTTTTGGATGTCCTTAACAAGTCCTTCATAGAACTGTCTTACCACTCCCATCTTCAGCAAT
Organism: Myrmecobius fasciatus; assembly: GCA_023553655.1. Classification (NCBI taxonomy): domain Eukaryota; kingdom Metazoa; phylum Chordata; class Mammalia; order Dasyuromorphia; family Myrmecobiidae; genus Myrmecobius; species Myrmecobius fasciatus. The sequence goes on along the minus strand of JAJPUD010001086.1, from coordinate 55,820 downwards.
TCATATTGGTCTGTAAGTTTTGATTATTTTCGTATAGTCTTTTTGAAAAGACTTATCACTAGTACTGTGATATGTGGTGAATAAATGTTCCATGAAATAATATCTTCTATATCTTCTGGATGTTTGATAAAAAGTACCCAACTTTTGATGCTCTGAAAAGTACCTATGAGCCATCCTTCAATTTAACTGCAAATTTCTTCTTTCTTCTGCTTTCATTTATAGTAGTAATATCAAAGTGGATATGATTGAGTTCTTCCAATAAGGTGTCAATTAGTGTGCCACCTGATAAGAATCTCACATTAAAGCTTGACATTCCCTTCTTGGACTAATATTTAAACTCTAATACCTCAATACTCAACATGTTATATGAAAAAGCAGAAATTATATTTAAGGAAAATGATTAAAAAAGTGAATCTGGACCAGACCAAGTGGTACCCAGAACAAACTAGAGCTTCAGGCAATATATTTGTATTGACACATGAAGATCAATTTTCAAGATATCCTAAAAATAAGAAAAGATCCCAAAAGAATGTGAAAGATAAAAAAGACCAAGAAAAGGGTCTTATTTAAATATTCATGAGAAGGTCTGTGAACATATGTAGGATTTCCTTAACAAAACCATAGGAAGGAAATATAGCATTTCACAGATGATTTTGTACAGTCACTTTGCTAATTGAAAGGCATAGAGAAGACATGATATAATAGAAGTTGTATCTTTTGTTTGTGAATGTTAAAAGAAAGAACTGTATGCTTCAATCTGTGTTCAGAAATCATCAGTTCTTTCTTTGGGGATGGGAGACATTTTTCATTATAAGTCCTTCAGAGTCATTTTGAATCATTGCATTGTTGAGAATAGCTCATTCATTGCTTTTTATCTTACAATTGCTATTACTTTGCATACAATAAATTTCACTTTGAATCAGTCTTTCCAAGTCTTTTCCAAGTTTTTTCTGAGAGCATCCTGCTCATCATTTCTTATGGCACAATAGCATTCCATCATAATCATATACCACAATTTGAAAAAAAGCAACATATTGGCATCCATGGAAATATTAAAATTAAAAAAAACACATAAATATAGGGGAAAGACTCCAGAAGTTTGAGTAGGTATAGTAGATTTTAAGAAGAGCAATAACAAAGAATTGTATGTATAACAAGAAAAGGATGTTGCATTTTGCATCAGTGGATAGTATAATCACATGATGAAGTCCAAGCGTCTTGACATTAGTATCATTATCATTAATATAATCTTTGAAAAGAATTGAGAGCACCATCCTTCTCACTGGAAAGAAAACTGGATTTTGAATCAAAAGTCATGGATTTGAGTACAGACCCTACCTAGCTCACCAACTGTGTAAACATAGATAAAACAAAGCCTCAATTTCCTCATTTGTATAAAAAGAGGATAATAATATTTGGAATGCCTGAACTGCAAGGTTACTGTGAGGATAAGATGATAAAATACATATAAAGTGTTTTGTAAACTGTGGTGCACTCATGAATGCTAACTCTTTCTAAAACTATTTTTTCTTTACCAATAAGGTCATATAATTTGCCCAAGTAGACTACTTAATGTTTTAGAAGTGAATTTCTTTTTCCATCTTCCTTGGGTGTGAATATCCATTTTTATTCGTTATATATACATATGAATATATATATATATATATAATATATACACACATATGTGTGTGGGTCTGAATAAATTCTTATTCTCCACATAGAGTGGAGAGGTAAGTACTCATTTTTCCTATGGGAGGAGGTGTCCTAATTCCATGCATGAGTCTTATGGAGAAGTCCTCATTTTTCATCCAGGCTAGATGCCTATATCCTAAATTTCCCTGAGAGAAATGTGTCAGAGAAATTCTTATTATTCTTCACATAGTGTATGTGTGGGACAAGTCCAAATATTCTATTTGAGACATATAGAATAAAGCCTCAAGCTTTACATGCAGTAAGGGGAATAATAATAATAGCAGCAACATCAATGCTAATAATATTTATAACATTTCATTTATATATGTTTTAAGGAAGCGAAGTGATCATGGCCTTCATTTTCAATCTGCTTTGAATATTGTACATGAGGAGGGGGTACAGAGTCCTCCTTGACCCCTGTAGGCAATCAGCTTAGTCCATGAAGCGTGAGATTTAATTACCCTTATCTCAGCTTAAATAACTATAATTATTATTGTTGGTCACATGGAATTATCTCGCCCTTTAAAAACAAAACAAAACAAAACAAGAAAACAGTCACGGCCTCTAAATGAATCTTCCATAGGCAGAGAGAACAGTTTTTAATGTCACCAAAGGTCTGCAGCTATTGTGGGGCCATTGATTGTGAATCTTATTACCATGACATTTTGGGAAGATTCAGTTGTCAGTTTCTTGCTACTTGGTTTTTGGTGAAGAAAAGACATTTGGTTCAGGGTCCACTAACCACCTAGGAGAGAAGTTTGTAGGTCTCAATTCTGTCATAGTTTTTTCTGAGGGACCCCTGAGGGACCACAGTTTTTTCGTGGATCTCTGATTCTTCATATAACTTGACCAAGATTTTTCATGCTTATCAAATTTGCATAAGATTCAAAGCAGGAAAGGATCATTAGTATGTTCAAAGACAGGCATTGTATGTATGTATATACATATATATATGCATCATACCTACCTATCTATCTATCTATATATATATATATACACACATATACATATATCTACACACACATACAGTCTCAATAGGTCAGAAAGGATGGACCTAATTGAATCAAATGGAACTTATAAACACAAATTTACACTTGTGTTAAGAAAAAAACATCAACTCTGTAAGTACAGGATAGGGCAGTATATCTAGACAATAGTTCTTGACTGAAAGTTTCAGGAATTTATTCTCTCACATACCCTAAACACTTGTTTCCTCAATCTTACTTTCCTTTATTTATTTTTCTATCTCATCTCAGTCACACACAAAAAATGTTCATACCCTTTACTTAGTCATCACTCATAAAAGTACCATCTCCATGTTTTAGAATTCCAAAATCCTCTTATCCACTCATAATTTATTGGATTTTCCAATTCTTTCTCTATTTCCCCTTACCAAATACTACTTTTTATTTAAACCATAGCCTTTAATCTCCTGATCCCTCAATTTTTTCTGGTTATCTCCCTTGTCAGAGTCATTGTCTCCTCTTTTCCCTGTCTTAACTCAGTGGTGAACCAATTCAACTCTGCATTATTTTCTTGAGTTCTAATAATGCCTTTATTTCACTGATATTTCACTGATGATTCTGACTGAATTCACTAGAAACTTCTGTTATACAAATGAGCCCTCATTACTGCTGGGCAATCTCACTGTACCTCCTTCATCAGGCTCTTCCAAACATTTTCACTCATCTCTCCTTAACCTACCATGCTTCCTTGTCCCCTCCAATTTCTTTTTTTTTTTATCTGAGACCCTTGCCTCACATTTTTTTTATAAAAAACTGAAGCCAATTATCATGAGCTCTCTCTTTTTCCCTTTTCTTTATCTCATATGATTTGTGTGCCTTTTGTCACCATCTCCTCCTTCACTCTTGTCTCTCATAAAGGGGAGCCCTTATTCTTTACCAAAGCTAACATCTGTATCTGTTAGCGTGATCCCATTCCATTCCATCTCCTCCAGCAGATGTTCCCCTCTGTCATTCCCATTCTATCACTTAATCTCAATTTCTCCTTGACTACTGGCTGTTTTAAAATGTGCTCATGTGTCCCTCATCATCGAAAAATTCCCACTTCATTCTTCTATCCCTGCTATCATCCATTTTCTCTTCTGCCTTTTGTGACTAAACTTGAAAAAATCATTACAATAGGTGGCTCTAATTTCTCTCTCATTCTTTTCCTAACCCCTTAATTATGACTTCTGACCTTATTATTTCACTGAGATGTCCCCCCAAAGTTACTAATGATTTATCAAATCCAATTACCCTTTTTTTCTTTATTTTCCTTGATCTTTCCATAGCCTATGATACTACTGATCACAGTCTCCTTGATCCTCTCTTCTCTCTAGGTTGCCAGGACATCACTTTCTCCTGATTTTCCTCCAAATTATTTGACCTCTCCTTTTCAGTCTTCCAGATCATACTTTCTTCTTGTAGGGATCTGTTCTTTCCTTTTCTATCTTACTTCATTTGGTGATTTTATTAGCTCCTATGTTTTTGATTATCGTCTCTATGCAGATGATCCAGTGGCCAAAGTGATTTTCCTAAAGCACGGTTCCTACCATGTCATTTAACCTCCTATTCACCTTCTCAATTAACTCTAGTGTCTTCATATCACCTTTAGTATTAAAAACAAAATTCTCTATTTGGCATTGAAAGTCCTTTATAACTTAGCATCCCCTACCTTTCTGATTTCTTATATCTTATTCCCCATTGAATACTTTTTGAAGTCCCATGACATTGACTTGGCAATTCCCTAACTCTCCCCAAAGCCTAAAATTATTTTCTTCATCATCTCCAACTATTGGCTTTCTTTAAATTCCAACTAAAATCTCATCTTCTACAGGAAGCTTTTCCTGGCCTTTCTTAAATCTAGTGTCTTCTCCCATTCCCTCCCTATTTATCTTCTTGGTACCTATTTATTTGCTTATTACCTATGTTATTAGATTATGAGCTTCTTGAGGGTAGCTGCTGCCTTTTCACTAATTTTTCATTTTCAGAACTTAGCATAATGCCTGAAACATTGTAAGTGTTTAATATTTATTAATTTACTAACTAACAACAAGCTCAATATGAATCAACAGAATAACTTGACAGTCAAAATGCTATTATGATCTTAGATTTCATTAAGATAGGTTTAGTGTAACTGAATCACAGAATCTAACAGCTGGAAAGGGACCTTAGAGACTATCTAGTCTAATCTTTCCCCAACTAATAATTCCTTTTTACAACATTTTTCTAAAAGTAGCTGGCTATCCTCTTTTTCAAAGCTTGGAATGAGAGAAAACCTACTACTTCCTCAGGCAGCCCATTCTACTTTTGGAGATCTCATACTTATGAAATTTTCCTTTACATAGAATTGAAATTTGCTTTTCTGAAGTTTCCTTGTTATACACTCTAAGGCCAATTTGAACAAGTCTAATCACTCTTTTACATGACAGTTCTCTAAAGGAAGAGACATTTATCTTCTCCAAATCTTTTTTTCTCTAGGCTAAACAAACCTATTTTATTCAGTGAATTCTCTTTGATATTCATTTTGTAATATTTTCATGTTTTTCAAATTTGGTCAATTGTCTTTACTTCTCTGAATTTTTTTTTTCATTCTCATTCTTTAATTCTCCTTTTTAGTGAATTTCTGTTTTGGAGTGTGTTCTTTCGAAAACAAATTTTCTTATTAGACTTGTTGATTTCTTTCTCAAGAGCTCTGATTTTTGTCTTTTCTTAAATACTTTCAGTTTTTTATTGTTCTCCTGAATTCTTCTGTATATTCTTGGAATAGTTCCATTGTTATTTCAGTGAGTCTTTCAGACTTCTTACATCACTTTTTATCATTCTCAGGAAATTTTGATTCTGTTCTGAAGCACTTTTGCTGTGGCTTTGGGGGGGGTGTTTGTTCATTTCTCCTCCTCAGTCAGGTTTTATTTTACTTTATCAGCTTTACTAATTTTTCTATGGTGTCTTTGCTCCAAATATGCTTCTAAATGACGACCTTTTTCTTTCTATAGCCTCAATGATATAGTAGTTCTCCCATAGTTCTTATTACCTATTCTCTATTCTTATAAACCATCTGGCTTAAATGTCATTGGAGGCCATGAAAGGTAAAACTGACCCACTGGGCAACTCCTCTGGAGATACTTCAAGAGACCACTATAGTTATATCTATTCCTACTTTTCTGGACTCCATCCTTCTCTTTGTTACTGACTTTCTTCCGTTCTTAGGGTAAATAAAGGTGGCAGGTTATAAAGTGGTTGGGGAGAACATTTGAGGCAATATTATGGACAAATCCTGAGAAATATTTGCAAAAATTTCTTCTCCATCTTCCTCTTACATTATATTATTATATTACATATATTATATTATAATTATATTAAATAATTGTAACTAGAATCCCAATTCTGGATTTCTTCTTTTTTCACAGTCTTTTTCTGGACTCTACAATCTCCTAGAATCACTCCTTTTCTTCCTCTTGAGCTGTGGTACTGGTCTAATTTAACTAACTGACTTCATTCTTGGTTTCCCATGGAAAAATGCAAAGGACTTAACTTAAAATGTTGAGGCTTAATGTTACAATCAGTAACAGGCAAGTGGAACCAACTGGACTATACTGTAGAGGATTCTTTGAGGGGGAAAAAGAACCAGGAGCAATGGGATGGTGAGCTTATCAGTTTGATTTATTTAGAAATCCCTTCACATTATGTTCTTTTAATTTTCCTTTTCCTCTCATTCCTAAAAGTTGCTGAATTTTGGGAAACTTTCTTTTTTTGACATGAGTAGAGTAAGGCCCATTCTAGTTTGCTTTGTCTTCTGTCAGATTCCCAGGATTCTCCTCTTCAGTAGATTTTCATATGGTCTTTAAATCATCTGAGTGTTTTTTTTTTCTGTATATACATCCAGTTGTGTACTTAATATAGTACTTAAGATGTAGCCTAAGCAGGTTGGAGTAAATTGAATTATTCCTTGTTCTAGATACTATCAATGTCTCTCTTAATCTGATCTAGTTTTAAGCAATAGCTTTATTCATTAATTCATTCATCTGTTTGAGTTCACTTATCTATATATTCATTTATTCATTAATTCACTTACCTATTTATTTATTTTTAGTTGCCATAATCTCCTTTTGACTCATATGGAGTTTGTTTCCTACTAACGCCACCAAGGTTTTTTCATGGCAACTTTTATTCATTCACATTACCCTATACTTGCAACCTTGTCTTTTTGAAACCCAAGTTAAAACTTAATATTTACTCAGATTAAATTTTATCTTCTTTTGATCCATTATTTAAATTGAATGAATAAAACGAAGATGATAATACTGCTGCTCTCTATCCTAGATAGACCACATCAAGTGATACCTTTTAGGAAAGTCATTAAATTGGAGCATGCTCAGAGAACATTGACTAGGGTGTTGAGAGAAGTAGAGATTAGGCACATGAGAGTATAAAGGGAGAAGAGGAGGCACAAGTGATGGTGTGGATAGGTGTTTAGTATAGAAAAGAA
>JAJPUD010001086.1:38638-46138 GCA_023553655.1 Myrmecobius fasciatus | reverse complement strand
TAGAGATAGACAGAGACTGAGAGAAACCATGAAGTTGCCTGTGTTTTAAGCTTCCTTCTAACTTTGATATTCTATGTTCCATGTTTAAGAGTCCCTTCTTGTTCTAACATTTTTTAACCCTGTGATTTAAAATTTATCTAACTGATGCTTTTCTAGGGGAAGTGGAGAAAGGAGGGAAATTCTTTCAGTTAGTAGGTAGTACTTTATTGGAATAGGCTAGTTAGAATGTTATGAATTTGTCATTTCTAATTAGAATTTCTTTTTCTTCCTTTTTCTTCCTCCCTTCCTTCTTCCTTCCTTCCTTCTTCTCCCCTCTCTCTTTCTCCCTGCCTCCCTCTTCCCTCCCTCCCTTCCTCCCTTCCTTCCTGCCTTCCTGCCTTCCTGCCTTCTTGCCTTCCTTCCTTCCTGCCTTCCTTCCTTCCTTCCTTCCTTCCTCTCACCTCTCTCTTTCTCCCTGCCTCCCTCCTTCCCTCCCTTCCTTCCTCTCTTCCTTACTTCCTTTTGGTTGAGCCTTATAACTTCCTATTCATTCTGTCTGCCTGTATTTTATTTTATTTTTCTGGTTTATGGCTTAGCTATCTGCACTGGATTTTCTTTGAATGAAAAGGAATTGAAGTTGGGGGAGGCAGTTGGACTCTCTCTTTGTCTCTGTCTTTGTGTCTTTGTCTCTCTACATATCTGAGTCTCTCTCTGTCTCTGTCTCTCTTTGTGTCTCTGTCTCTGTGTCTATCTGTCTCTCTCTCTCTCCCTCTGTTTCTGGCTCTCTGTGTCTCTTCTGTCTCTTTGTCTCTCTCTGTCTCTGTGTATCTATCTCTGTCTCTCTGTCTCTGTCTTTCTGTCTGTCTCCATCCTCCTCTTCTCTACCCTTCCCCCACACATACACTGTGGACTAATCAGAAGGAAGTGGGTTTCTGAAGCAGGGAATCTGCATTCAAGCCCCAGAGGAGCTTCCTTTTGACAGTCTTGGACGAGTCACTTTACTGTCTCCCTCTCTTTCCCGTGCGTACAGACGGGACTAGATGACCTCTCGTGTCCCTCGCAGATCTAAGCCTTCGGGTCCCTTCTCCTGTCTGAGCCCCAGCTTCTCCTTGGTAAATTGTGGATAATGATTCTTGCCCTGCCCATCTCCCTGAGTATTGTGTGGTTCAAATAAGATAATGGACGAGGAGATGCTCTGTGAATTGCGGCGCTGTATGGAAGGTGTTATTATTTTTGTCATGTACTTTTCTCCATGTTAGCCAGAAGCACGGGGGCGGCCGGAGCTCTGCAGCGGAGATGAGCTGGAGGGTTCCGCCCCGGTCCAGCCGGGCGGCAGCAGGCGTTCTAAGCCAATTCTGTCCTGCCTTCAGCCCTGATGGAGCTCGGTCAGACGGGCTTTGTGCTGGCTGCATGGCCGCACATGAGAGAAAACGAAGACGTGGGAGGCAGACACATCTCCTGAAGGTCTGCAGGAGCCCAGCTGTGGGAGTCGGGGGTCTCCCCTGCCTTCCCTGGTGTTCCAGTATCTGCGGTCCCACCTTCCGCGTCTCTGGGAAGGACCAGCAGTTGGAAGTTCCTGTGCGCTGTCTTTGTTTCTCTTCTTGTCTTATCTGGTCCTTGTGTGATCAGAACGGTTTTGTAATCACCTTATATGCGCCTCCTCATGACCCGGGCTGCTACTGCTTAGGAGGTAGCAGGGCATATGAAGGAAGCTTCCAGTCCAACCTTCTTAGCTTACATTAGAAAATTTGGGCCCAGATATATAAACTGAGTCACTCGGTGACATCTAAGCAATCAGTGTCAGAGTCAGGCTTTGAACTCATTCTGACACAAAATACAGAACTCTTGATGCTATTTCCCGCAGATTCCGCCTCAGATACACACACCTGATTGAGTTCATGACAACTCCATACCCATCATCAGCTAGCAGATGAGATCTTTGGGATTTATTTATTTTTTGACTGGACTAATTTGAAGAACTCCAATTGGTGGTAGTAATATGGTGAAAATAACACCCGTCTTCCAGGTTTATTGTGAGGATAAAATGAGATTATATTTAAATAATTAAGCAGTTAATAAATATTGATTGATTGGTTAAGGAACTTATTCTATTAATGTATATAAGAAACAGTTCTGTATCTTATAGTCTTAGAGAGTTTTCTAGGACCTTGAAAAGACATGACTAGGGTCACAAAACTAAGAGGAGTCAGAGGTAGGACATGAATCCAAATCTTGCTGATTTGAGACTCTCCCTAACTAGCCCCAGGCTTCCTTTCAGCAAAATTGTCCATAGTGATACAGTAATTTAATATATACAAGGAATACTAAGGGTCATGTGTGATTAATTTGCCTAAATATTCTAAGATCCATTAGTTTTAGTGTCCAAATTCATCAAATATGTTTAGGATTTTCTTTCCTATTGCCTTCATAAATTTATATATTTTCATCAAATTATCTCTCAGTTCCCATTTTTCTAGACTGAAGAGGTATAAAGATCAATTTAATCTGTCCAATCAAGACCTAATAACCTCAGGCAGGTACAGTATATATAGCCTCAGCAACTCTGATAGTAACATGGAATAGTTGCAATTATGTTTACTGAGTTAGTTCCTTTTATTTATGCATTTTAAAAAATATTCAATTCCAAAGCTAGCAACTAAAGACCTTAGAGGCCAAATCTGGGAACTTGGCCAACTTAGTAGCCAAAATTTCTTGGTGTTACTGGCAATAGGTGGTTTGATCACCATAAAGTTGGAACAGCTGCAATTGTACTGAGAAGACAGATCATAAATCCTCCATGGCAGAGAGCTCCATTTCCTCTGGCAGACTTTTCTATGAGACAATTAATTGTCCTTGCAGAGGGATCTGGGACTGTTGGTTTCTCCTCCACCTCCAATGTTCCATGGCTCTATCAGGGCCCTCTTCTAGACCCACAGTACTAATTCTCCCTTGACTGTGACTATGAAATGTTGAATGCTTTACAGCACATTTGGTTTCTATTTGAAAAATAGCCCGATTGCCTCTTGACAACTACTTTCTTCAACCTCTCTTCCCCTAAGAGGTCAGAAACCTTGAAAAAAAAAAGATGGCTTCATTCATCAGCATTATATATAGGCAGAAGGGAAACAGGATTCTAACTCTAGGATCAAGTAGGAATAGTGAAGCTCAGAGAGCTGAAAAATTTTACCAAAATTACTGGCAACTAGTCAGAAAATAGGCAGCATGCTAGGGACTTTCTCCTGCCAAGCTCCAGACCAGGATTTAATCCAGTTTTTTTTTTTTTTTTTTTTTTTTTTTCTAGTAGGCCTAGTATGAGGAAACTCTTCTCTCCCTCAAACTCCCATATTCACAGGGACCTAAATGTCTGTGGTAATGAGGATACCTTCTAGGTAATACATGTCAAATGACTGCTGAATTGTGTTAATGATTAGCACTTTTAGGCTTTTAGAGTTGGAAGATACCTTAGAAGGTATACTATTAAGGTCAGAGCTAGAGGGCAATTTTAGAAATGAATCTTATAGGAAGGAAGGGAGGAAATAAGTGTTTATTATGTGACTACTCTGTTGACTACTCTGTGCTAGACACTTAAATTCTTTACAAATATTATCTCATTTAGTCTTCAAATCAACTTTGAGAGGCAGGGGCTATCATTATGACCATTTTATAGTTGAAGAAATGATGACAAAGGCTGACTGACTTGTTCAGAAACACACAGCTACTAAACCAAATACCTGATTTCAGGCCCAGCACTCTATCCATTTCTAGGAATCCAGAAAACTAGAGTATAAACTAGGATTATAGGATATGAGTTGAAGCTCAAAAGATGCTATATAAGATCTAGTCCAACTCTTCCTTCTGTCTTTTAAGAAAGGGAAACTGAGGCTCAGAGAAATTGCCTAGAGAATTAGTGTCAGGGTAACTGGAACAAGAATTTATGGTTCTTGATTTTCAATCCAATGCTTAAAGTTTTTTTGGAATAAGACTTGAAAAATATTAATCTGGAGCTCAACTAATAAATTACCAAAAAACCCCAAAAGAGCTTATAAGTAGATAAAAATAATTATCTTAAAGCCCATGTCATCTCCTAGAATTTTTAGAAATTAAGTACTATTATTTCTATTTGACAGATGGAAATCCAAAGTGATACAGTGAGTAGACATAAGTCATACTATGTTAGAAGTGGAAGAAGCTTTAAAAATCATTTAGTTTAATTTCCATGTATTATATAGGATAAGACTGAGGCATCAAAGGGAGAACTGAATTGCTTAAGGTCACACAGATATTAGCAAGGTCAAGGCTTGAACCTAAGTACCCTTCCTGCTGTGCTGGTGATGTCACTTGATCAAGCCCATGCAGTTAGTGGCAGAGTCCAGATTAAAGAGTAAGACAGTTTCTTTTTATCAAGCTGTCTTAATTATTTGCAAACATCCCAGCTCACCTTGCAAGAATGAGGCCAGAAGCAGGTCTTCTGATACCCAATCTATTATAATATATGTATTTGTGGAAAGCTTCAAAGTTTTTCAAAGCACTCTGGCATCTACTATTTCAGTCCTTACAACACCCTTCCCAATTGATAACTAAGATGAAGTAGATAAATTTTACAAGTACATGGTGGAGGGAGGAGGGGACCCAGAAAAGTAAAGCAATTTGAGATCTAGGAGTAAAACCCAAAGCTCTCAACTCATGATGACAGGCTCCTTGCACTGGATCATCTTCAAGTGGCATAAACATAGATTTAGAATTAGAAGGGGCATAATGGATTGTTGAGTTCAAACTCCTCATTTTACAGATGAGGAAAATGAGACAGAGAATTTAAGTGATTTGCTCATGGTCACACAGTAAGTGTCTATGGTAGAAATTTAATTAGATCTCCTTGGCTTCTAGTGCAATGCCCTTAGACACTATAGTGTCTAAGACAAAGGAGATCACAGGATCATAGACTCACAACTGGAGAGGAGCTGACAGGTCATCAAGTCTTAGCCAGCAAGTATTTATGGAAGGATCTGAAGCCAAGGTTTCTTAATTCCCGTTCTATTCTCTGCAAATACAGTGCCCATAATGAGGGAGATGATATGCTCCTATAGTCCCTTTTCTCTGGTTAGATCACATCCACTATTTTCTGTTTAGTTTTGGACCACAAATTTCAGTTTGTGGCAAACTGGAGTCCATCTCTAAGGGGGAACCAGGACACTAAGGAAACTGAAAACTAGATACCATATAAGGACCAATTGGAGAAATAGAGAATATTTAGTCTGAGAAGATTAAGATATTGATGGGGCAATGCAAGTCTTCAAGTATGTGAAAGGAGCTCAGGTGGAAGAAGGATTCAACTGACTCTACTTAGTTATATGGGCAGAATAAGAATAATTAGCAAGAATTCCAGAGTGGCATATTACAGCTCAATACAAAGCAAAGAATTCCAAGCAACTAGAACTGTTCAGAAATGGAATAGCTTATCTTGTGAAGTAATACTTTTCCCGTCACAGTACCTTTCAGGCAAGGGCTGCCTGCCCCCCACCATAAATGTTAGAGTTGGGGTTCCTGCTCAGTTCTAGGTTAGTCTAGATGCCTTCTGAAGTCCCTCTCCCATCTGAGACTCTGTTGTTCTGTACTGTGGTCAGGAAAGGGTAGGGGGATCTTCATTCAACAGGAAAATGAAATCTTTAAGTTCAAGCAATGAATGGAGTAATTGACATAGGCCAGGGAACTGCTGACTCTATTTGAATCTCCAAAAAGAGGGGGAATTAAGGGCCCATTAGCGGGGTGGTGTGAGGGCTATGAAGAAATTGGTAATTGGGAAGGGCACGAACGGCCTGGTGGTACTGATTGGCATTCAGCAAAGCCTGTAGTGGCCCACTTCGACAGAGGCCAGATGAGAAAGCACTCTCAGAACAACTAATTGTTTTCAGATGACAGTGTTGTTAGGGGATCAATCTAAGAAGACAGGCTTTTCCTGGCAGGTAAAGGCAATTCTGTCCAATTTATATCTAGTGAAAATGAACATTTAAAAGGACAATATTTGCAGATCGGTACAAATTCAATTCTGTCACTCAAGCCTGCCCCACACAGAGGGCAGAAATTTTGTTTGCCTTAGTGAAAGCTAAATGTAGCCCTCTTCCCATGATACCATCTGTATTCATCCTCTCTACTTAGCCAAGGATGTATTTCACTGAAATTTGGAGGTCAGGAGGAGATATCTCTCTGACCCCTGCCAATGCTGTCATTAAAGCAAAGCTATATACACATACCACACACATACACACAAAGACAGAGATTGTGACACAATATGGTATATAGTGGATACAAGTTCTAGAGTAGGATTCTGTAAGAACTGGGCTTTGAACTTTGTCTCCATCTCATTGACTACTTGGCTATAGGCAAGTTACTTAACTTCTCTGAAGTTCAGTTTCCTCATCTGCAAAATGGGTATAATAATAGCATCTTTCTCACATAATTGTGGTGCAGAGTATGTGCTCTCTATAAAGTTCTTCCCTTTAAACATTAAGTCAACAGTAAGGTTCTATAAATATGAACTATTAACATAGAAATATAGAATTTAGCTTGACATAGAAATATAGAATTTAGCAACTAAAAGGATCCTTAGGCTATGTAATATAGAAGACCTTTGTATAGATTATCTAGGTCTGTACTTTCATTTTGAAGATAAGAAAACCAATAACCAGACAGGGGAGAAATGACTTTTACAAGATCACACAGTGAATAAGAAGTAAAGACTGAGCTAGATAAATTCAAATTTATGCATATGATACATAAAGCATAAAAACACAAAAATATCCCCAAATATTTTTGACACGTGCCCATACCTGTGCTCAGTGTTTATTAAGAATATTGAAGAAGGCAGGGGGTTAGTTTTAAAGAGTTGGGATAGGATGACAAGTCACACAGAAATAAAATAATTAGGGAATAATTAAGTGCTCCATCAGATGGGTGAAGTGATAAAGCAGAGCTGGGAGAAATCACACTTGAAGGCAGAGACCCCAATAATGTATTCCTAATGAATCAGGGCACTGCCTCCTTCTCTATTTTCAGAATCTTTTGTCCCTAATAACCTAGAAAAGAAGCCACTCAATAGTCTAACAGATCCTTGCTTTTACTGAAGCCACCACATCAAGGTCTCAGCCCTTCCTAATCTTTTCCCAAGCTGCTGCTGACTACAAAGCACATCCTTTAAAGAAACAAACAAGACACCTTTTATTCCCTTTTCATGTTAGTGTTCTTTAAAATATTCAAATAGCTTCTTTACCTACTGTACTGAATGCATTGCTGCTCTGGGCTCCAGCCTAATCAGTCTGGGTGCTGTTCTACTAGTCATTTTATTCAATTTCATGTTCTCTTTCCCTGAAAGGAGCTGAATTACTTTGATAGATTAAAGCTTTTGGCTTTGTAGGGTGGGATTTTTCTCACCCTCTGGCTGGCTGTCCCCTATCTTTTTGTACCTTTAGGCAGGAAGCTGCTAATTTTCCCGGCTATTGGTGTAAAAATTTCAAGCCATCTCTTTCC
>JAJPUD010001086.1:0-18674 GCA_023553655.1 Myrmecobius fasciatus | reverse complement strand
AATCGAAAATTTCATCCAGGAGAATGACAACAATGAGACAACATACCAAAATTTGTGGGACACAGCTAAAGCAGTTATAAGGGGTAATTTTATATCTCTAGATGCTTACTTGCGTAAAACAGAGAAAGAGAAGATTAATGAACTGGGCTTACAATTAAAAAAGCTAGAAAAAGACCAAATCAAAAACCCTCAATTAAATACCAAATTGGAAATTCTGAAAATTAAAGGGGAGATCAATAAAATTGAAAATAAGAAAACTATTGAATTAATAAATAAAAGTAAGAGTTGGTTTTATGAAAAAACCAACAAAATAGATAAGCCTTTAGTTAATTTGATTAGAAAAAGGAAAGAGGAAAATCAAATTATTAGTCTCAAAAATGATAAGGGAGAACTTTCCTCCAATGAAGAGGAAATTAGAGTAATAATTAGGAGTTTCTTTGCCCAACTTTATGCCAATAAATTTGATAATGTAAATGAAATGGAGGAATGTCTACAAAAATATAGATTGCCCAGATTAACAGAAGAGGAAATAAATTATTTAAATAGCCCTATTTCGGGAAAAAGAAATAGAACAAGCTATTAATCAACTCCCTAAGAAAAAATCTCCAGGGCCAGATGGATTTACATGTGAATTTTACCAAACATTCAAAGAACAATTAAAACCAATACTATATAAACTATTTGAAAAAATTGGGAAAGAAGGTGTACTACCAAATTCCTTCTATGACACAGATATGGTGCTGATAGCTAAACCAGGTAGGGAGAAAACTGAGAAAGAAAACTATAGACCCATTTCCCTAATGAATATTGATGCAAAAATTTTAAATAAGATTTTAGCAACAAGATTACAGAAAGTCATCCCCAGGATAATACATCATGACCAAGTAGGATTTATACCAGGAATGCAGGGCTGGTTCAATATTAGGAAAACAATTAGCATAATCAATTATATCAATAACCAAATTAATAAAAACCATATGATTATCTCCATAGATGCAGAAAAAGCCTTTGATAAAATCCAACACCCATTCCTATTAAAAACACTGGAGAGTATAGGAATAAATGGGCTTTTCCTTAAAATGATTAGTAGTATCTACTTAAAACCTTCAGCAAGTATCATATGTAACGGAGTCAAACTAGAACCATTCCCAATAAGATCAGGAGTGAAACAAGGCTGCCCACTGTCACCATTATTATTTAATATTGTCTTAGAAATGTTAGCTATGGCAGTAAGAGAAGAAAAAGAGATTAAAGGAATTAGAGTAGGTAATGAGGAAACCAAATTATCACTCTTTGCAGATGACATGATGATATACGTAGAGAACCCTAAAGACTCAACTAAAAAACTACTAGAAACAATTCACAACTTTAGCAAAGTTGCAGGATACAAAATAAATCCATATAAATCATCAGCATTTTTATATATTACCAATAAAGTTCAGCAGCAAGAGATACAAAAAGAAATTCCATTCAAAATAACTGTTGATAGTATAAAATATTTGGGAATTTATCTGCCAAGAGATAGTCAGGAACTATATGAACTAAACTACAAAACACTTTCCACACAAATCAAATCAGACCTAGTCAATTGGAAAAACTTAAAATGCTCATGGGTAGGCCGAGCAAATATAATAAAAATGACAATACTACCCAAACTAATTTACTTATTTAGTGCCATACCAATCAAACTCCCAAGAAATTATCTTACAGATCTAGAAAAAATAGTAGCAAAGTTCATTTGGAAAAACAAAAGGTCAAGAATTTCAAGGGGATTAATGAAAAAAAAGGCTGATGATGGAGGACTTGCTGTACCAGATCTAAAACTATATTATAAAGCAGCGGTCATCAAAACCATATGGTACTGGCTAAGAAATAGAATAGTCGATCAGTGGAATAAGATAGAATCACAAGACAAACTAGGCAATAACTATAGCAATTTGGTTTTTGATAAACCCAAAGACCCCAGCTTTTGGGATAAGTATTCACTATTTGACAAAAACTGCTGGGAAAACTGGAAACTAGTGTGGAAGAAATTAGGGCTTGACCCACATCTAACACCACATACCAATATAAGATCTAAATGGGTTCATGATCTGGATATAAAGAGTGATACTATAAGTAAATTAGAGGAATGTAATATAGTTTACCTCTCAGACCTTTGGAGATGGAATAAATTTATGTCCAAAGAAGAACTGGAACTCTTAATTGAAAACCAGATAGATAACTTTGACTATATCAAGTTAAAAAGTTTTTGTACAAACAAAATCAATGCAGACAAGATCAGGAGGGAAGTAATAAACTGGGAAATCATCTTTACATTCAAGGGTTCTGATAAAGGTCTCATCTCTAAAATATATAGAGAATTGTCTCATATTTATAAAAATTCAAGCCATTCTCCAATCAATAAATGGTCAAAGGATATGAACAGACAATTTTCAGAGGATGAAATTAAAACTATTTATAGTCATATGAAAAGGTGCTCCAAATCACTGTTGATCAGAGAAATGCAAATCAAGACAACCCTGAGGTACCACTTCACACCTGTCAGATTGGCTAAAATGACAGGAAAAGTTAATGATGAATGTTGGAGGGGTTGTGGGAGGGCTGGGACACTGATGCATTGTTGGTGGAGCTGTGAACGGATACAGCCATTCTGGAGAACAATTTGGAGCTATGCTCAAAAAGTTATCAAACTGTGCATACCCTTTGACCCAGCAGCATTTCTATTGGGCTTATATCCCAAAGAAATCATAAAGAAAGGAAAAGGCCCCACATGTGCAAGAATGTTTGTGGCAGCCCTTTTTGTAGTGGCTAGAAACTGGAAATTGAATAGATGCCCTCCAATTGGAGAATGGCTGAATAAATTATGGTATATGAATATTATGGAATATTATTGTTCTGTAAGAAATGACCAGCAAGATGACTTCAGAGAGACCTGGAGAGACTTACATGAACTGATGCTGAGTGAAATGAGCAGAACCAGGAGATCATTATACACGGCAACAACAGTACTATATGACGATCAATTCTGATGGACATGGCTCTCTTCAACAATGATATGTTTCAAACCACCTCCAATTGTTCACTGAAGAAAGCCATATACACCCAGAGAGAGGGATGCGAAATGTGGACCACAACATAACATTCTCATATTCCTTGATTGATGTTTGCTTACATTGTGTTTCCTTTATCTGATATATCATTTGTGTAGATAAGATTTTTCTTGCACAACAAAGATAAGTTTGGAAATATATATACATATATTCGAAAAAAAAATAGTTATGAGGCTCAAATAAAATGATGTATACAAGTTTTTTTCAAACTTTAAAAAAATACAAATATCAGCTATTATGCATTATTAAATTGATATGTTCACTACTAAAAAAAAAAGATAACTGTATAGATATGTATACATGTATTGTATTTGTCATATAATTTATCCTATCTAGCATGTATTAGATTACCTGTCATCTAGGCGTGGGGGGTGGGGGGAGGGAAAGGAAAAGCTTGGGAAAAAAAAGTTTTTTTGCAAAGGTCAATGTTGAAAGGTCACTCATGTTTTGCAAATAAAAAGCTTTATAAAAAAAAATAAATAGTATTTTAAAAAGACATTTTCAAATATTGAAATGTTATATAAATGCCTGCTATATCATCTTTGGATAGCATATCTAAAACTGACTGGGGCTACCACTTTAAGATTAGGGAATTTGAGAACACCCTTTTTTTCTTTTTAATAATAGTCTATTGCCCCCAATTACATGTCAAGGTAATTTTTATTATTCATTTTTGCAAGATTTTGAGTTTCAATTTTTTTCTCATTCTCTCCCTTCCCCCTTCTGAAAATGATACATTATAAATGTGCTATCATGTAAAGCTTATTTCCAAATTAGTCACAGTTGCAAAAGAAGAAATAGATCCAAATGGGGGAAAAAGCACAAAAAAGAATAAGATAACTAAGCAGGTATGTTTCTATCTGCATTCAGAGTCCATAAGCTCTTTATCTGGACATGGATAGCATTTTCCTTCATAAGTCCTTTGTACTTGTCTTGGATCATTATGTTGCTGAGAAGAGCTGAGTCATTCATAGTTGATCAACACACAATGTAGCTGATGCTGTATACAATGTTTTATTATCTGTGCTCATTTCCCTTTGCATCAGTTTGTACAAATCTCTTCAGGTTTTTCTGGAGTCTTGTTAATCACTTCTTATGGCACAATAGCATTTCATTGCATTCATATACCACAACTTGTTCAGGTTTTCCCCAATAGAAGGGTATCCCCTCAATTTCCAATATTTTGCCACCATGTAAAGGGCTGTTATTAACATCTTGCATATATGTCTGTTTCTCTTTGGAACACAGATCTACTAGTGAGATTGCTGGGTCAAAAGGTATTCCCAATTTGACTGCCCTTTGAGCAGAGTTCCAAATTGCTCTCCAGAGTGGTGGATCAGTTTACAACTCCATCAACAGTGGATCAAAGTCCAAATTTTCCCTCATCTCTCCAACATTTGTCACTTCTCTTCCTTTGTCATATTAGCTAATCTGATAGGTGTGAGGTGGTACCTCAGGGTTATTTTATTTTGCATTTCTCTAATCAATAGATCCTTTCCTTTCCCTTTTTTCCTTTTAAGATGGAGCTCTGTTCCTGTCATAAAGATGGCGCTGTCCCAAACTTCCTGTGCAGCTCTGAGCCTTGGCTTTGAGCACAACACCCCCTTATGTTTGTAGGGGGCAGCTCTGCCTGTTCTTTCCAGGAAACAGCCGGTTTCCCAGAGTTTGCCTTCTGAGCTGGGGCCGGAAGCTGCCCCTTGCTGTGCTGCTCTGCTGAGCCAGGACTGGGGTCTAAGTTGCTGGTTTGCTGTGACTCTCTCACTGCCTTTCCCAAGTCTGTGTGAGCTGAGCTTTTTCACTTTTCACCCCAGTGAGGTTGGCCTTTCCTGAAGTTTCTCCAGTCTCTTTTCAGCTGCAGAAGGGCTTCAGTCCATCAGACTGTTCAGAGGCTCGGTTCCTTGTGATTTTTGAGGGTCACTGGAAGAGCTTCCTGACTTTACTCTGCCATCTTGGTTTCCTCCTATATGATTGTTACATTCCTTTTTGAGCCCTTCCACGACTTCATTCTGGGCTTGACGCCATCTTCCATTTTTCTTTGGGGTTCAATCCATAGGCAACTGACCACATTGACTTCTGAGTTTGGGTTTTGGTCTTTTGGGTCACCCTAATGACTTTCTATGGTTAGATTCTCTTTTTGTTGTTTTTTGCTCAGCTTTTTGGTCTTCTTCCTTTCTTGTAACTGCTCCCAGGGTGGAAGGACCGCTGTCTCAGGTTTCTTGTGCCAGAGGCTGCAGGCACTGGCTTTTTACCTGATTGTGTACTGATGTTGCCCTGAGACCCAGGGGAGATGTGCCCGGGGCTGTGCTGAGGGGCTGGGGAGTGGCTGTTCTTGCTGGAGGATTTCCGGATGTGAGGGCTTATCTGATGCTGAGCTGGGTCCTTGTCCTGGTCTCTGGCGCATACTGAAGCCAGCGTACCTCTCTGGCTGTGTTTGTGTGCTTCCCCAGCCTCCACTGAAGCACTTGGCAGTCTCGCAGGTGGAGGCTGCCCCTGTCCTCAGCTCAAGATGAAGTATATGGCTGCTGGCTGCTGCCTGTTTGTTTGGTAGTATCAGAGCCTATCTGTTTGCCTGGGGTCATGCTGAGACTAGTGGTGGTGCTTACAGCTAGAGCTTCCTGGTTCTCCTGGCTGTGCTGGTGCATACGGTGGTCCTGGGGTTGGCACTGGCTTACTGAATGCTTCCTTCCCTGGACTACGATCCCCTTTTACCTGAGTGAGAGAGACCTTTCTTATCAATCTTCCAAATTTTTTGGAATAATAGATTGTTTCCCTTTATCTTTTTTCTGGTTCTGCTCTTCCAGAATTTGTTTTGGGATTGCTATTTTATGATTATTTGAAGATGAATATGGGATAGTTATGATGATTTATTGCATATTCCACCAGCTTGGTTTCTGGAGATCTTGATCTGACTTAGAAGTCTTTTGGGGGGTAATATTAGCTACTAATGCCTCAAGTAGGGGACCCTCTAACCTGAATTGCCTTTCAACTGAGAATATTTTGACTACTACACACAACTACGTATCCTTCACTTAATATATCTAGTTTGTAAGTCCCTGATGTAAAAATCACTCTCAGCAGAATGTAATTTGAACCTAACACTGATCAGCTGGGGCATCAGACCCACAAATACAATTCATTTAGGCTGAATGATCCAGAATTTTATATTCTATCTTTTCCCCACAGTTATCACTTTTCAAGTTTATGCCACACATGGATGGGAGCATGGTGACTCAGTGGATGTAGTGCCCAGCCTGGAGTCAGGAATACTCATCTTCATGAATTCAAATTTGTCCTCAGTCACTTGTTAGCTGTGTGACCTTGGATAAGTTTTCTCATTAGCAAAATAAATTGAAGTAGGAATGGTGAATTACAACAATAACTCTTTTTCCCCAAATCCCAAATGGGGTCACAAAAAATTGGATGTGTCTGAAAACAATGTAACAACAATAACAGGGATGGAGCATTGAACAACCTCACAGTCTCTGTCAACAACATACCAGCACCATAATCAACCAATCAATAAGTATTAACTACTTTTTTCTTTCTTCCCAGATGGTGGCTTTCACTCACAACCCTCTGGCTACTTCTCCAGATCATAAAACAATATTCCTTAGCTTATAGGCTATTTCCTATTGCTTCTTGAAATGTGCAATGCCAGACCCTTTTTGCTCTTTGAATCTATTTCTCATTCTCTCCAAGGAAGAATATTGGGAGAGAATCATACTTGATGACGCTATCTCTCCTTTCCCCTTTCATACCCAATGAATCCCATGGTCCTGATACATAGTTGTTGGAAAGAATGGGAATCTGGGAAGATGGTGGAGTAGGTCAGAAAATTCCAAGTTCTCACATAACCCCCAGTCCCACAACCAAGAAAAAATAGGGCCTCAGGATGAACAAAGAGCAGTAAAAATAAACAAGTGTTGGGGTAAAACAATGGTCCTCTTGAGCACAAAGACAAAGAATCTTCTGATCTGAAGATATGAAGAAAGGTGTCAAGTGTAAACACCTCCAGGCTGGCTCTACTTAACCAGCAAGCATCAAGTGGGATTGGCTGGGTTGGAAGGGTAGCATAAGCCAAGAGAGTATGGGGAGTCAGACATCTGAGTAGTAGCTGATTGAGGGAAACTATTAGTAAGGGATACCAGGCCCAACATTGTTGCTGAGACATAATGCTGGCAGGAAGGGGCCAGCACACACCCGGTTAGGAAAGAAACAGTGGGGCAGGGATGCTGCTGGATGTGGACAGTCACAGGAGAGAGGAATTCTTGGTTTCAGTTGCAGACCAGAGGAAAGCATTGAAGAAGGAGCTGAGGTCAGAGGCATTATCCCCCACATCCAAATCTAGAGGTGACTGCAATAACAAACTCCTTTTTAAAAATATGAACAGGCAAAAGAGGAAGAACCAAATCATAGGAAATATGGGAATAGAAAGGACTTGGGTTTGTCTTCAGAGTATACTGAAGCAAAAAAGAAAGACTTTATTATTCTAAAGAGTAACTTCACATAGTCACTTGTCCCAAAAAGCTCATAGAAAAACTTTAAAAACCTTTTAAAAAAACCAAATGAAAGAGATTGAAAGGAAAATTTAAAAAGGAATAATCAAAAAAAAAATAGATTGTGAAAAGAAAGTCAACTTATTGGAAAAAGAGATCCAGAATCTTATAGAAGAAAACAACACCTCAAAAATTAGAATTGGGCAAGGGGAAGCTAATGAAGTTACTAGTGCAAGAAATCGTTAGACAAAATATAAAGAATTAAAAATAGAAGAGAATCTGAAACATCTCCTAAGGAATAATCCATTTGGAGAACATCAAGAGGAGAAAATATAGGAATAATAGGATTATTAAGTGACAATCAAAAAAAGAAATATTGATACAATGATACAAGAAATGATTAAAAAAAATTGGCTTGAAGTGTTGGAACAAAAGGGGAAAATAGAAATGGAAAACAAATCCAGTAATAACCACCTATGAGAATAACCTGTAGGGAAATCCTAGCCAAATTCCCAAACCACCAGATCAAGAAGAAAATATTGCAAACAGAAAAGAAAATTTAAATATGGTGGAGAATTATAATCACAATTATAATCACAAAAAGCCTAGCTAAATTGAAAGACTACAGGTCTTGGAATACTATATAATGAACAGCAAAAGAACTGGGGTTGTAACTGAAAATGTAATAACCAGAAAAGTTAAGCATAATCCTGAAAAAAAAAAAAATACTCAGTGAATTGCCAGGCTTCCAGGATTTTGTTGCAAAAAGACCTGAAATTAATAGAAAATTTGACATCCAAAAGAAATATCAGGTTAACATTGAAGACTAATTACAAAGGATTCAATAAAGACAAGCTGATTACTTTTTATACATGAAAATGTAATCCGTATGTCTAAGATTGTCATTAATAATTGAGTAATTTGAAAGAAAGATAGGGGTAGAACTAAGTATGACATGATTCCAAAACGCAAAAACATATAGGAAAAAGTAAAAAAAATTAATTATCTTATATAAATGAAGTGCAACAAGAAGAACTAGCATAGAGGAATTGGAGGAAGAGGGCTGATAGTTCTCACTGAGGATGGATTAAGGAGGGATTAATATATATGTAATCTGGAAGGGCATAAAAGTCTTCTAAATTCAGAGTGGAATGAGGAGGGAAAGGATAAGGGAGGGATTTTTGGAGGGAACCTTACATTAGATTATGGTTAAAGGGAGAATAATGTATACATCTATTAGGGAATAAAAGTCTTCCAAATTTATAAAAAAAAAAATAAGAGGTTGAGTAAGTAAAATAGGTGGGGTATAGAAAGATGTCTAGATAAATGGGAATTAGATAAAAACAGAATACCATATATAATTTGAAAGCTATAAAAGCTTTCTAAATTCAAATAGAAACAAGAGGGCAAGAGGTGAGGGGGGAGGAGAGGATAAGGAAGGTATACTTGGAGACAGGATATATTAAGTAACAAGAGGGCAAAGTAGCATGTAGAAGTAAAGCAGAGGAATCAGGAGGGATAGGAAATATATATAATTAATAAAGATCGGAAATAGAATTTATTAGGTAAAAACAAAACGCAGGGTAGTAATCATGATCTCATACAAAATTAAAGCTAAACTACAATACATGCCAGCCATATAAATTTATATGGTTTTAGACTATTTAAAATAACTGGACAGTATGAGGTTGGAATACAACTATGATGTAGGAAATGATAAGTTGGTGAATTTGGAAAAATATGGAAAGACTTTGACTTATGAAGGAAGACATCCATCCTCAGAGAAAGAAAGGACAAAGAAGCAAAATACAGCCTTACATAGATGTATATACATATGGTTGTATTTATAGATATCTACATATATGTGTGTGTATGTTTCTGTATGTGTATGTGTATGTGTGAGAATATATCTATGCTTAATTGTAGTCTTCTTGGAGGAAGCAGGGCAGAAGGGGAAAAAGGAATAAAGTAAAAAGTACAAAGCAGAGAGCAAAAGAAAAGCTACAAGGAGGCAAAGAAAAAATGGCCAGCTGTCTGAACTCATGGAGTATTTATTACATAGGCTTTCTTGAAATGAAAATTTTTTTGCCTTATATTTTGAATTCTCTTTATGTTTTGCTTTGTACATGGAAATGTTCCCCCCTTTTCTGTTTTGCATTTAAGTTTTAAATAAATAAATTTAAAATGTGCTTTGTTAGTCTTAAAGCAGGATGAAACTAAACAAACAAAAACATGAGCATCAAACTTAAACTTAAAGAAGGAAAAAGAAAATGTACTTCCTTACCATCTTTACAGAGGGAGGGGGAGAGGGAGGACACATGGTTTTAGAACATCAAATATACTGTCAGATTCTGTTATGTTAATTTTGCTAAGCTGCTCATTCTCTCTCTCTCTCTCTCTCTCTCTCTTTCTCTTTTTCTCTCTCTCCCTCTCCATCTCCCTTCCCTCCCCCTTTGTTGTTCAAGCTCTCTCTCTCTTCCCTTCCTACTGCTTTTAGGGATAAGATAAGGGACACATTTGGTAGTGAAAGTGATATCAATGAATTTATTATTAAAGTGTATCTATGAATTTATATTTTTGTGTATGCATGTAATTATATATATATGTGTATGTATATATATGCATATATATATGTATGCATTCCAACTATAAAATAATAAGGCTATGTTCAATGGATGGTGACCTGATTTTGTAGATTATGCCCCCCAAAAGTTAAAGGCATAGTCTAAGCAGGGATATCATCTTCAGAAAAAGTGACATTGCCTCTCAAGGGGGCAAACTTTTTTTGAAGGGAATCTATCTTCCTTTACTTGTGTCAATGGAGATCTGTTTATTAAACAGTTTATTTTATTCTCTACTCATCCCTGAAATAAACCTCTCCTTTGTTATAGTTGGAATAAAATGCTTTATGATTCTGCTGGGGTACTGAACCCTGATTGCTGCTTGTTAGAATTTCCCTACCTCTGTCTCAGTTGACATTTGCTTACATAATACCTGAAAATATTAAATTAGTTTCTCTTTACAAGAAATAATTTTCCATTAGGGCCACTGTCATAGCTATTCAGAGACCCCCAGGAGTGTGTGTGGTTCCTGGAAACATCTTACAAATCTTACTGCATTCAAATAGAATCTCTCAATGAGGAACTAGCTTGTTGAATATCAGTGGGCTTAATTGAATGGAGGCCAAAACAGGAGCAGTATGGAAGACTGGGAAGATGACTAGATTTGAAGTCACAATATCTGGGTTCTAATTCTTATGCATTAATTGTGGGGCACTAAGCAAAACAAGTAAACTCTATAGACTTCCATATCCTTATTTATAAAATGAAGACATTGTCAGAATGATCTCAAAGATCTCTTCCAGTCCTGAATTCCAAATTAGGCATGAAAATGGTCCTAATTAAAGTGGATATTGTTCAAGTTTCTCAGAGCATTCTTGGAAGAAAGTGATAGTTGTTATAATCAGTAGAATTGTCCTTCAGCCTAAATTCTTGTTGCTACCACCAAGAATGTCTGCAGAAGGACTGGAAAATCCAGACATGGCTGCCCAGCTGGTCCTGGAGCTAAGGCAGTCCAGGCTTCATTGAGAATCCAGGGCTCACCTCTGACTTAAATTTCCAAAAGGCACATCTGAAAACTCGGTCTCAAAGTAATACAGACCAAAGGACCCTGAGTTTCCTGTCCCAGGCAGAATATGCTTTTCTCCGGCTGATAAGAAAGTTGTTTTTTTGTTTGTTTGTTTGTTTTTTTGGTTTTTTTTTCTTCTGGCATTTAAAATTTCAAATCAAAACACAGTGCTCTGTGGCTCCAGGGAAGTAGGCAATACCCAGACAACCCCTGAAGTGTAAAACACTTCATTTTTACTTTGGATTGCTTGGATCTGTCTGCAGAAAGATGAAATTCTCAGGGAAGAGATTACAAATCAGTAAACCATCACCAGTCTCCTTTGTGGAGCTCATCCTTCTCCAGAGCCTGGGGGAGGCAGTGTGGGGTAGTGCAAAGAGACTTGGCCTCTAATTCCAGCTCCATTGCTAACGATATGACCTTTGGCAAGACATTTCAATGATGAGCTTCATTAGCTGTAAAATGATGGGTTTAGAAGAGAGGGTATTTAAGGTCCTTTTCAACTTCTATATAAAATGTTTTAGTTTTAATTTTCTATATTCTAATACTCTATGTCAATGTCCTCGGTCCTATGTGTCAGCATTTTATTTTTAAGATCCTTTCCCACTCTAACATTCTATATTCTTCTAAGATTCTTTTAAATTCTGGGGTTCTATGATCCTCTGAGTTGTTCTCACTCCCTATAGTAATCTGGTGTGTTTGTGACTTTCCATAACCCTTTCAGATCTTTGCCTGACTCATTCTGCTACTCAGCAATAAACTGTTCCTATTTGATGCAGGGGGAAAAAATTACCCTTAATTACTTGGGTTCCTTTACAATTATAGGACTTGGGTTTGAACTCTGAAGGGTCCTCTCCGGAGGATAACCTTTGTTTGCTTGATTGCCTCAGTTCGGTTAATTCTGGCTAATTACTATTTTCTTCCTATTAGAGTCTAATTATATATAGTATTTTCATTATAAAGCGTAATGTTTCCCAGAGAACCATGTCAATTATACAGGCGATATTACTGGAGGTCTCCTGTACTTCATTAAATGAACGAAGAACCCGTACATCTGATTAAAATAGGGGTTGGTGGGGTGGACTTGAGTAGTCACTGTTCTCACAGTCCAATTGAATATATTAACTTTTTATAGAGTCATGCTAAATGAGAGACTTAGAGACCCATATTGAAAAAGGCAGCAGATTATTATGATGACTTTATTTATATAAAGCTTTAGTATTTATAAAATACTTTCTATAAGTTATGTCAATTGGTTTTTACAACAATCCTGTGAAATAAGCAGACTAGGGTTCATTGTCCTTATTTGGAAAATAGGCTCAGAGAGGTTATACCACATTCTCAAAGTCACATCACTGGTCACATAGTCACATAGAAATAGAAGAGACCTAAAAGATCATCTGGATCATCTAAATCTTTATTTTTATTTTTTTAATGTCATAGATCCCTTTTTGCAATCTGCTGAAACATATGAAACCCTTCTTAGAAAAATGTTTTTAAGTGGGAAAACTAAAAAAAAACAAAGAATTCAAAGAAAGCCAATTATAAAGTATTAAAAAATAAAACCAAACTCATAGGCTTCATCTTAAGAACTCCTGAGTACAATCCCATCATTAAGCATAAAGAAATAAAGTCCAGACAGGTTCAATGACTTCGAAGCAACTCAATCAATAAATGTTAGAATAGACTCAGAACCAGATTGTTGCCTCTAGATCCAGGTTCTTTCTATTGTGGACTTAGATTTCTGAGAGTCAGACAGGACACTTAGGAGTCTCTTAAACCAGGGCTTCTTCAATTTTTTCACTCGTGATCCATTTTCACCTGAGAAATTTTTATGTGACCCCAGTTTATATATGTGTATACAATATGTATACAGATCAAACATTTACTGATAATAAATCATAATTTTAAAACCCTTACATTCACTTATCTGACCCCATAATATGCCATGAACCCCAGTTTAAGAAGCTTTGATTTCAACCAAACACTTCTTTTCCTGGCGAGGAAATTGCAATCTGGAGAGAAGTAACTTGCCCAGGCTCAAAAGGTTAGAATGCAGTATTATCTCATTTTATCTTCACAACAATACTGAGAGGTAGATGCTATTGTTATCT
Source organism: Myrmecobius fasciatus (assembly GCA_023553655.1). Lineage (NCBI taxonomy): Eukaryota > Metazoa > Chordata > Mammalia > Dasyuromorphia > Myrmecobiidae > Myrmecobius > Myrmecobius fasciatus. The sequence continues at coordinate 5,327 of JAJPUD010001086.1, read as the reverse complement.
CTATTTTACAGATAAGGAAACTAAGACATACATTATTGAATTGCTCAGGGTTATACATTTAAATCTCAGGTCACCTTTGAACTCAAGCTTTCCTAATTTCAAGTCCAATATTCTATGCACTGTGCCATCTTAGTTGCTTCATTTATCACGAGTTTGACTTTAGATAAGTCAACATATCCTCTCTGGTGTTCTGTTTCCTTATATATAAAATGAAGCTGCTCAGCAAAAGTTTTGTCAACTCTGAACCTGTGATCCTTGTGGAAAATACCATGGACTTTGGTGTCAGAAGATCTCTATTTGTGTGCTAGCTCTGCCACTTACTAGCTATGTAATTTTAGGTAAGCTGCTTTATGTTTGGGAGCCCCATTTTCTTGTTCTTCTATCTTCATCTGTCAAATGTGGACACAAAATTCTGTTTTTTTCTATCTCAAAGGTAATGAAATGTGGATATGATGAAATAATAGGCAAGTTAAGTATCTTTGTAAGTTGTAAATATAAATATACATTTACTATTATTGATCTTTTTATATCCTGCACAGCAACTAACACAATATAGGGCACATAGTAGGCATTTAATAAATATTCATTAACTTGCTTTTATGCTTACAGGAAATAGGAAAATAATTGTCATTACAGACAGATGAATTCAACATATATTTATATTCAACATATACCCAAACATATTAAATAATGCTTTAGTATTCAAAATGAATTAGTTAATAAAAAAATCTCCCTTTTAGGAAAATCTCAACAGAATAGTGGACTTTCTTTATATTAGCATTCCTACTTTTGCACTTTAGTGTTTTTCAACTACAAATAATGCTTTTGAGACTACCTTTTAAGTTCTAAGTCAAGCTGTGTTCTGGTGACAGGTAGACCCCAGGTACCAAGTAGGAGATGAATTGGTTTGTAGGCATTGATTTTGTAGATTCATAGACTCTCAGAGATGGAATGAATCTCAGAGGTGATTGAGTCTTATCCAGACCAACACAGAAAAATCTCCTAATAAAAGCCCTGAAAAGTCATCATCTACTTAAGTGAATATTTTTGATGATGGGAAACTCACTACCTCACAAAACAGATCATTTCAGTTTTGGACAGGTCTCATTTTCCTTACACAGAGCATAAATCTGCCCTCTCTGCAGCATCCATTCATTACTCCCAGCTCTCTTTTTTGGTGTCTAGTAGAATAACTAATATTGGGGATAGGCCTTCCTAGTATATCTAATGACAGTTATCATTTCTCCCCTAAATTTTCTCTTCCTCAGGCTAAAAATCCCATGGCCAACTTCCTCTGGATACTTGCTAGCATGTCAATGTCCTTTCCCCAATATGGCACCCAAATTAAATAAATAAAATAAAATATAAACAAAATATAACTGACTAATATGAAAGAATGCAGAACTATCTTAGAGTAGTTACGGCCAAGGAGGGCATAAACCCTCAACCTCTCTCCTTAGAATCTTCCTTTCATTTCTATTTCCTGAGTGGGAAATTTCTGATATTTAAAAGCATACTTCTAACACTCATCCTATATCCTATACTTGGCTCTAAATCATATTCATATCAGTAATGAACACAACTACTCATGTTTATAATTCACAAAGCACTTTCTTTCTCCTTCAGTCTTTGTGAGGTAGACAGAATTATTGTCTCCCATTGTACAACTAAGAAAACTAGACAGGTGAAATGGTTTTGTCTGAGGTCATACTGAAGCCAGCATCCAGAATCTCAAAAATCAGAACTGAAAGGAAGCAGAAATCTTCTAGTTCAGTTCTGTTGCTTTACAGATAAGGAAACTAAAGCCCAGAAAATTAAGTGGTTACTCAAAGTTGCCCAGCTATAGCAGAGTTACGATTTGAACACAGGTCTCTCACCTCTGAGTCTGGTCTTTGCCCTTTATAAACACTGTACAAATAGTTAAACCAGAGATGAAAACTATGGGGATTTGTTATTTTTGCAATCCTCCCTGGAATTTCCCTTTCCTCCCTCTACCCGCCTTTGCTGCCATTTTCCTCTGTGTAGCTATTTATTTTTAAGTGTACAGAGCTTTCTTGTGACTTGTAGGAAGGAATAACTTTCTATGCAAATAGGATAATGCTTTCTCAGTCTGTTTTGAATATAAAATAACAGGGACAGTCATAGGTTCTATCTATGGTACTTTGTTCAGATCTCTCTCAAGTTCTTGTTAATAGACGGCTGTTGGCGGGTGGGGTGAGAAAGTAAGTAGAGACTTTTTTTAATGTTCTGCTTTGGATATAAATTGCCCCAGGTATTGTTATTCCTGTTGTTGTTCATCCTTCATTTTCAAATAATACCAATGGCATCATGAAGTGATGTCTTGAATCAAGCATGAATTGGATTTAAGCAGGGCAGAGTTGCATAAAGTCATCAAGCTCACTCTCTCTGTCAGATTCAGTGAAGTTTAGCAGCAAGATAAAAATCAAGATAACTGGCAATGACTCAGGATGCAGTGAATGACCTTAGCATCTTTGATATTTGACCAAGCTGTGAGTGCTCCACAGCACCTGCTTCTGCCACCTTAAACCATTGGAACAAATTGCTTTTATCCTCCTACTCTCCTAGGAGAAGTCTTCACATGCTTGGGGTAAGACATCCCTCTAACTCTTCACTGAGTTTAAGGCCCCAAACTCGTTTAGTCTGGCTGCCAACATGGTTTTACCAAGCTATGGCCACTGAGCAAGCTTCAGCTTCTTGGAGGCATAGGTGAGAGTTGAGCACCAGATGGACACCAAAGATGGATAAACAGAGCTCAGCAACTCCTCATACCTGAAATGTTAGTTCTCCCTTTATATTTATAAACTCTTTCCAGGCTTGTAACTGGTGCACAATATAGTATATGTTTCTTTAGACAGTTTCACAGAGTGTCTTTTGGAGACCAAAAGAGTAAAATTGAATAATAGAATAGAAGACCCTTTAGAATCCCTTTAGAATGTTAAAGCTAAAAAGGGACCTGAGATGATAAAATATAAAAAAGGACCTTAGAGACAACCCAGCCTAACTCATTTTACAGATGGGGAAACTGAGGCTCAGGGAATGGAAGAGAATTATACAAAGTCACACAACTGGCTTACAGAAAACTGGGCTTTGAATTCAGATTCTCTGTGTCCCACTTTAGTGTTCTCTTTCTTATATTAGATCTTCTGAATAAGGAGAGGAGAAAAAGGCAGATCTCATGGGTGATAAAAATCAAATTCTGGTGATCTTTTCAGGCTGAGATCTTGCTTGTGACAGTAGAACTACACTAACTATAGGTTTAATAGGCTATTATGGAACATTACTCAATTTACTGTAAACATGAGGCCTCTTAACAACTTCATGGTCATTCCTCTCTCCTTTATCTTGGTCAAGTATTTCTGGACTTACATGGAAGCATTCATGACCCTGCCATGTCTGGCAGGGAGAAACTAAAGCTTTGATCTGGTTTCCTTGTATAATTCAAACTGGGAATGTTCAGCATGGAGCCAGAGGGGTCTAATGGATCAGATGGCTGTTAACACAAAAGTACCATTATGCACATATATCTCTTATCTTTAAAGTTATATATGTGTGTGTCTGTATCTATACCTATATCTATCTATCTATCTATATACATTTATGGATGTAATGATATAGTAATGATAATAGTAATAGTGTTATATAGTAATAGTAATGATAATCACAGCTTTAATTTTAATAGATGCTTACTGAATGCTTTCCTCACTTTAGTATAATTACTAGTGAGGCTCCTGAAGCTCAGAAATGACTCACACAGGATCACATGATTAGTACATCTCAGAACTCCCAAATCCAGAATCATTTTCATGGTACTTATCAGTGATCACTCTATGATAGTAATTAATTGGTTTTGTAAAAAGTCCTTGAATTAGTTACACAGGATAATAGAATCTTAAAGTTAACAGGTCTCTCCTTCCAGGGATGTCAAACTGTTTGCATCAGATTGCTTGTATCTGCTTTTCCTGTTCTCCCAGAACTCTCACCCCATCTAATACACATACAAGTTATGCTATGCAGTGACTTGTCCAAAGGGACATGTGGTCATTTGCCCAGTTTGAGTTTAAAAACAAAAAAACCTCCAGTGATATTGAGAGGAGTAAGGCAAATAGTTCCCTGGGATAAGCATAAGCCATAAGAGACAATGTGGTATACCCAATGAAAACCTAGAATTAGAATGACTGAGTTCATGTCTCACTTCTGAAATATAAGATGTGTGATGCTAGGTAATTCCCTTAACTTCTCAGTGCTGGGGACAATTTTTAGGACTCAAAGTTACAAAACATATTTAAAAAGTATTTATTGAATGCCTACTAAATGTCCAGCATTGTTCTAAGCCTATGTTGATCTGCATATTACAAATTCCTATTTTAATGAATTCACAGGTTAGGAGGAAAATAACCAATAAAACAAAGCATAAATCAAAAAACTAAGTGGTGGAAAAAGTCTGTCCAAGTTCATGTTTGCTTCTTCCATGACACTATCCATGTCATCCTATGCTGTCCCCTTCTCCTTTTGCTTTCTATCATTCCTAATCCCAGGGTCTTTTCCAAGAAGTTCCATCTTCTCATATGGACAAAGTATTTTAGTTTCCACTTCAGTATTTGAACTTTTAGTGAATAACCTGAATTAATTTTTATAAATACTGACTGATTTGATATTTTTGCTATCCAAGAAACTCTCGAAATCTTCTCCAGTACCTAAACCTAAATTAAATCTAAAAGTGTTGATTTTGTGGCACTCAGCTTTTCTTATAGTCCAACTTGCACAGCTATACATTGCTACTGGAGACAAACAAAAACCTAGCCTTGACTATATAGATCCATTTTTAGTAAGATGATGTCTCTGCTTTTTGTATGCTTTCCAGATTTACCATGCTTTCCTTCCAAAGAGCAAGCTTTTAATTTCATGGCTGAAGTCACCATCTACAGAGATCTCTGAGCCCAAGAATATAACAATCTTACACTGCTTCCTTTTTCTTCTCCCTTTTATTTGCCAGGAACTGCTGGGTGCGGTTGCCAAGATCTTAGGGTTTTGTATTGTTTTTTTTTCTTGTTTTGTTTTGGGGTTTTGACGTTAAGTTTTAAGCCAGTTGTTATATACTGTTCTTTCAGCATCATCAGGAGGCTTCTTAATTTGTCTTCACTTTCTAACATCAGAGTGAAATCATCTGTATAACTGAGATAATTAATGTTTCTCCCTGCAACCTTAATTACAGTTTTTGATGCACTAGCCTAGCATTTCACATGATGTACTCTGCATAAAAGTTAAATAGATAAGGTGACAATATATAACCTTGTTATTCTTTTTTT
>JAJPUD010001085.1:481989-497681 GCA_023553655.1 Myrmecobius fasciatus | reverse complement strand
CCCTGGCGAGGTCTCCAGAAACAATCCCTGATGTGAGTATGTGTCAGTGTGCTTTGTTTCCCAGTCCAGCCCTTAGGAGGGGAACTATGTTTGTGGCCTTGTGTGTTGTGGCTGTGCTTGGTGCCCCAGGGAAATCAAGCCTCCCCACTCTGACTCTGGTCTTGGAGAAGGTCTTCCTATGGCTCCATCTAGGATCCCAAACCTCAGGAGATGTTGCCCCATCAATATCAGGGCACGTCTGGGAGTCCCAGACAAGCTTTCACTAGACAGATTGATGGGGCTGCTTCTGGGAGAACAGTCATGTGAGTTGCAGAACCCCACAAGAAAAGTGTCCCAGCAGGCTCAGAGGCACTCATGGTCAAGAACGACAGGTGCCACCAAGTACTTGGCAGAACCTCTCCATCCTGCCCAACCCCACAATCCCACTGCTCTCTCTATACTCACCTTTTAGGAGCAACAAAAGGAAGCTGTGGCCTCCCTGTGCCAAAGCATAGTGTCATTTAAGATCACCAATCAGGCAATGAACAACTATTGACAAAGTGCTTCCTGTGAAGCAGCCATGGCGCTAAGACTCAACTATGTCACATTCTGAAAGCCGACCTGATAGGAACAGATTCTCTCTTGAACCTTGTCGGCAAATCAATCAATCTACATGTGATTATTGAGCGCTTACTGTGAACCTTCTAGGGACTAGAGGGATAAAACAAAAATGGTCCCTGCCCTCAAGAAGCTTACATTTTAAGGGGAAATAAGTCAACATGTATAGCTATTGATGTATATAAAATAAGTAGAACAAATATGGGGATAAGAGCTTGAGCACTTGGTGGGGCAGGGGCCATCTCAATGGAGGTGACTGCTTTCCAGGTACAGGACAGTCAGTCATGGTGCTTCCCATGAACCTTCATTTTCTAGTAGTTGGACTAGGAACACGGACACCCATTAGATCCCAGGACCATTTCGTAGCTCCATCAGCTCTTTGCCTCACCAACTTTTTTGTTTACAAGCAAATGAGTCAAGAATCTCCAGGAAGCAACCCTCCAAAACCAACTTTGCCATTTGCTTTCTTCCTTCATTTCCTCCCTTCTTCCCTCCCTCCTTTTCTTCTTGTTCTTGTTCTTCTTGTTCTTCTTCTTGTTCTCCTTGTTGTTCTTCTTGTTCTATTTTTGTTCTTCTTGTTCTTGTTCTTCTTGTTCTCCTTGTTCTTGTTCTTCTTGTTGTTGTTCTCCTTATTGTTCTTCTTGTTCTTTTTCTTCTTCTTTTTTCTCCTTCCTCTTCTTCACAATCTCCCAATCTTATACATAGTATAATGCCATAGAATTTCTACCTACAATAAATGCAGGAGTCTCGCATTGACAAAGTTCACCTATGAAAGGAGATAGGTGGGAGGAGATCCACAGGGACACGATAGGGAGAGCTGCTTAAGGATGACCTAGCTTGATTGAGGGACTCATTTGGTCTTGGTGAGAATGTCTTCATTGACACAACCCCAAATGGGGACAAGGGGAGAGTGGGAATGGCCAGCCTCTTTAGTCAAATCTACCATTTCCAAAAAGGCCACAATGGAAGATCCAACCATTTAATCTGAAGCATTTAGGCGATAAGCATTTATTAAACACCTACTTAGGTGTCAGGCCCTGTGCTAAACTCTGGGTATTTACAAGAAAAAAAAATCCTTATTCTCAAGGAGCCTCCAGTCTAATGGGGAAAACAATATGTAAATAACTAGGTACATATATGATATAGAAGGAATAAAAGGTAATCTGAGGAACTATTTCTAACTATTGTTAGAAAGTCTTTCAGAGTGCCAGAAAGTGGTTGAGGTGCTACAGATATAACAGTGATAAATCCAGTCTGTACTCAGCTTTGCAAAAAGCTACTCACTCATTTCCCCTCTTCCAAAAACTCACCTGGAGAGTTACCTGCCCCATCAACCCCCGCCAGGCTTGATTGTGTGTGTGTTTATGAATACGTGAGCATGAATGCATCTATGTGAGTGTCTATATGAATGTATCAGTGGGTGTGAATATAAGTGTAAGAATATGTGTGTATGAATGTGTATTTGACTGTGTATTAATGGGAGTGTGAGAAGGAATATAAATGCACGAGAGTGTGTAAGTGTGAGTGTATGTGAATGTGTATATATAGACAGGAGTATATGTGTATGAATGTGTGTATAAATATGTATATATGTGTGTCTGAATCTATGTATGGATGTGTGTGTAAATGGATGTGAATGAGTGTGTCAATATGTGTATGTGAATGGTATATGAGTGTGCATATGCACTAAATGTGTGTATTAGTGTATGTGCTTGTGTGTGTATATGCATGAGTGTATATGTGTGTGTACAATTATCTCTTGCAAATCATGGGGATTAGGAGCCCAGCACCCCCACAGTCTGGAAAATAATTTGACCTTTCTTCATCCCAGAGAAGTCATAGTAATTATGTATTTAAAAAGGTAAAATATGATAGATCATGCTATACACATATTTTGTGCCTCTCTGAGTTTCTAACCATTTTTCTCTGCCATTTCTGGCTCCCACAAATCCCCATTTAATTCCTAATACTGCCCCATGACATCTGGAAATTGTGATGGGCAAGTCTCGATGTGGAAGGGGTGACTGTGTATGAGTGTGCATGTGTGTGTGGCCGGAGCAGAATTGGAAATGAGAAAGGAAAGGGCCTTCTTTTTTATTTTCACATTTGCAGCTTTGATTTTTCATGTCGCAAAGTCCTCACTTTCTGGTCCTTGAAGGTCTATAAAGAGAAATAAGGCAGGGACAGTGAATGGGGTGGGAGAGGAGCTCGGGAGGTCTGGGTCCCACTTGTGGTTTGCACACTTATTTTCCATATGACTGCAGGTAAGTCACTTTTCCCCCAGTGTGTACAGTGAGGAACCAACTTGACCTATATCCCCAAGAGGAGCACAGAGCAATCAGTGGAAATACTGGCCGTAAATGGGACGGTGGGCTTTCCTGTTTGGTCTCTGTCCAGGGGAATTCCAGTGAAGAAACTCCCTGACTGCAAATTGGCGGCTCCTCTGTCCATGGGAGTCCTGGGAGCTGCTGGGGAGCACGGAGTTGTCAAGGGGGGATGTGCCCAGAACCACCCAGCCCTCCCAGGCCCTCACAGCCCATTCTGTCTGGGCCATAAGAAATAAAATCAAATAGAGCACCAGGGTCTTCGGCTGGTGGAGCTACAAGGGACCTCGGTGTGTCCTTCCACTGACATCTGCAGAGGTTCTAAATCACTCCCTGGCTGTTGGTGTGCTTTCGCACACACACACACACACACACACACACACACACACACACAGACTTACATGCACAAATAGATACACATAGACTCAGACACACACAGAGAGATTCAGACATACACAAACTCAGACACAGATTCACACACACACACACACACACACACACACACACACACACACACAGACTCACACCACTTTTCTTTTTCCATCCCTAAGTGCCATCATTTCTCATGCAGAAGCTACCAGGGGCTTCGAACCTGTGACATCTCCTGGCAAACTCTCCCCAAGCTGTCCCCCAAAGGTGGCAGTTGCCCAGCTCGTTCCAGACTGAAGCACCTCACCCCTTCCTGTCTCCATGCTCCTGGAGTCAAGGATCATCCAGTTCCTGGGGCTCCATACAAGCACACTCTCCCCCTCCTCAGCCCCCAGTGCTCTGGGCTCTCTCTCATCCCTGCTGGGATCCAGACCCTCCCTCAGGGATCCAGACCGGCCCTCTGTCTCCTCTCCTGGCTTTCCCTTCCACACTGAGCTTTTTCTCCTCCTCTTCTCTTCTCACTCCCTCCATCATGGCTTCACACTCTGATTTCTATCAGCAGCTACTGCTTTGGGGGACAGACCTCCTGCTCCATCATCAGCCTGGAGAGAACACTTTTACTTTTTTCCTGGAGGGGTAAAGGGGAGTGTAAGCAGCTCTCAGCCCCCTGGGCAAAGTAAGGCTCCTTGACTCTGAAGTCAGTCCCATTACTGCCCCTGTGACCTTGGACCTCTTCCAGCTTGGAAATCGAAGGATCTCTCCCCTCTCTAATGAATAATTTGCATGAGAATATAGACTCCTGGGGAGGAAGGATCCTTTCATTGTTCTTGGCATACAGTAGGCACTTCATAAATGCTTGCCAGTGGCTGAGCCAAAGTTTGCCACCTCAGAATGTGCTTACCTTTACTTCCTTTCACTTTAAAGCTAAAGAACTGGATCTCCAGGGTTGGGAAATGGCTGGGCCAAGGTCACCCAGTGACTGGGCAGTGGAGATGGAGTTGGGAGCCAGGGCTGCTGGCTGTCCATGCAGGAAGGCAGGAAGAGATGCAGGCGGGACTCAGCGGCACATGGGTCGGTGTCAGCGTCAAAAGGCCCCCGGAGATAAGGGAGGGACGGGCCCTTCCAACGCCTGAGAAGAGGGAGGTGAGGGCCGGTGCGGGCAGCCCGGGAGGACAGCTGGGATGGCCCTGGCTTGGCCAGGCTTCAACAAGAGGCTCCGGAGCCCTCCAGGCGGAAGCAGCAAGTCCTCTAAAGCTCCGTGCTGCGGCTCAGGTGCCTAGCCACAAGACACAGGTATGAGCCCCCGGGCGGGCGCCCTTCTGGGCCATGTGGGACATTCGGACCCAGGCCTGGCTGGCTGGCACCCGCTGCCTCGGAGGCTTCGAGGCTGGCCGCTTGCCCAGCGTCTGCCACACATGCTGACTCCAGCGGGCCCGGATCCAAATGTCCCCGGGCTTTGTGTCTCACTGAGGCTGGGCTGGGCTGCCCCGGGCGAGGGGTGACTCAGCTGTCCCAGCCTGTGCCTCCTCAGATACACTTTCTCTTTGGAGATGCACCCCCCTCCCAAACCGGTCTCACAGATCTGGGACTGCCTCAAAAAAGCAGTGGATCAGAACCTGAGACTCAAGATCTGGTCTGCCTCTCTGGGTAATAGGGATAGAGAGCCTCAACTTTCCCACCTGTAAAACTGGGCTCATCAGTCATTTCAGAGTTATTGCCTGATCCAGCGGAAAGGGGATTGAATGGAGTCACCATAGATTGGACTCATGGGTTTAAAAGGAGCATGGATTAGGGCTGCAGGGCTGACTCAGTGGATAGAGCACCTGAGTTCAAATCCAGCTCAGAAACTTCCTTGCCGGGCAAGTCACTTCACCCTGTTTGCCTCAGTTTCTTTATCTGTAAAATAAGGACATGCAAACTCTTCAGTATCTCTGCCAAGAAAACCCCAAATGGAGTCCCAGAGAGTAAGTGGGAGGTGACTAAAATAACTCAAGAACAGCAAGCTGTGATCTCAGGTCAATCACAGCCTTCTCAAGAATCAGTTTCCTCTTCTGTAGAATTAGGAAGTTGGCTCAGAAAACTTGGAAGGTCTTTTCTAAGTCAAGATCCCTGTGCTAATCATCTGAAGTCATTAATCACCCTGGACTTCAGTTTCCCTACCTGTAAGATGAGAAATGATCTCTGAAGCTGTCAGCCCCTTCTCTAGGCTTCCCTAGCTCTTCCCTAGGCAGCCCTAGCTCTTAAGAAATCACCTGATTCTTCAGAGGTTTCTATGTCTGAACACTAACATGGCATCGATGACCAGTGCCAAGGCTGGTGAACAAACTGGAAGTGATCCATAAGTAACTCCCTGCCTTTGAATATCCACAGGAAATGGCATAGGAGCAAAACAGAAGGGAAAACATCTCCTTCCTTCAAGGAAGAATAAAGTCTGCAAGAAGCCCTGGGCAGCCAGAACTCAAAGGGCTCATCACTGGGGGAAGTGGCTGGATCTCCCCAAATCAGCACAGGAGCATCCATTGTGGCCCAGGAACAACCAGGTCTCTGAATACCCAGATTAGGGGCTAAGACTCCCCTAGCCAAGAAAAACTCAATCTTATTCTGTTCTTCCATAAAGTCTGAAACTCCTGCCATTAGAATTCAAGCTCCTCTTCTATATTCTATGACCATGGGCAAATCACTCCTGCCTTTCCATCTGCCTGTTAGTCTATCTATCTATCTATCTATCTATCTATCTATCTATCTATCTATCTATCTATCTATCTATCTTATCTATCACTTATCTGTCTTTGTATCTGTCTACCTTTCCATTATTTTATCTGCTTATCTGTCTCTATTTTTCTATCTGCCTGTCTTTCTTTCTATTGGTATATCTTTGTATATTTATTTGTCTGTCTATTTTTCCATCTATCTAACTGGCTGTCTATATATCTTGTCTGTTTATTCTATCTCTCTTTCTCTCTGTCTCCCTGTTTCTCTCTTTCCCCTGTTTATCTGTCAATCTATCTCTCTATCCAGCTAGCTATCTCTGATCTCTCTTTCTCTCTCATCTTTCTCTTTCTCTCTCTCATCTCTCTCTTTCTCTCTCTCTATCTATCCATCCATCAGCATATATTCATTAAGGTCCCACCAGGTGCCAGCCACATCTTTCATCTGTAACATGAAGGGGTAGGGCTAAATGGTCTCTGTACCTTGGATGCTTCAAGGCCGGGGGTCACCTTAGAGTGCTGGACTGGCAATGAGGAAGCCCTGAGTTGGAATTCTGCCTCTGCCGTGTGCTGCTTGTAATTGTATCCTCCTCCCCCCCTTGTCTGGCACACAGTAATCACTTAATAAATGCTTTGTGTCTCCGACTCTGGGCAAATCATTTAACCTTTCTTGACTTCACTTTCTATATCTATAAAATGGAGATAATAATAGCCTGTGTCTCCAAGAGATGTTATGAGGATCAAATGAGATAACATTCGTCTAAATTGCCTTGCAAACCTTAAAACTCTTTATAAGTGCAGCTATTATTTTCATTACTGTTATTGCTGTTGTTATTGTTGCCAGAAGGCACAGTTAATATGCAACTATATTTCCTGGAGAGTAGGTCAGAGCTGGCTCCTGGATTAATATTCATTAACTACCATTAGCTTATCAGATCTCTCTTTTCAAGTACCTGTGATGGAGATAATGGGGTGGCTCCAGTTCTCCAATCCCCAAAGGATGATGTAGCAGAAGGGATTGACTTCCCAGGCTACCACGCTCCAGAAGTCCATCATCTGTTCTAATCTTCTCTCTTCTGAGAGAAGCAAAGTGGACCCTCTGAATTGCAATATTTTATTTGATAAAACAAAAAAAAAGATATGATTTTGAATAACTATCCCCTCTTCTTTTTTTCATTTTTCCCCCTCTTCTTACAGGGTTAGAGCTGGAGGAACCTTACAGACCACACAGTCCAACATTTGTCCTCTCGGATGGAGTTTGTTCTTACATCATCTTCATTTTTGAATGTCTTCCTCTCTTTCCCCCTACCCTGTCAGTCCAGTAGAGAAGTCATGATGATGAGGAGGATGTGAATTAGCACAGAGATCATGACCATCAAAAAGAGATTGACTTCTAGAAGGGGTGAAGCTATGGGATCCTTGTTCCTAATTCTGACTTGGGCACTCACTCACAAAGCCACCAGGATCACTAACAATTCCTGGCCTCCGTGATCTCCTGCGACTGTGGACAGAATCCAGAAGGAGCCTAGACAGACATCTTGATGGGCAGAGCACTGGCCAAACTCCAGGGATTGCTTTTTCCCCTTTGCAAAGTTCAGCTTTTTCCCAGGACCAAGGCTCGCTCCAGACAGCTTCCACAATGGATGTAGCTCATTAATAATTGCCCTGAGCTCCCAAGCTCTAGCATTAAAATAAATAAATAAGAACCTCTGGACCTATGATTTTTCCAGACTCCAGACATCTCCTGGAAATTCTCTGGGGATGAAGCTTTGAAAGTTTTATGGCTGAACTCACCAAGGAAATAATTCAGGGTGTGTCATATTCAGATCAATTCTGATTGTGGGGCTCAGTCTTTTACCTGACTCAGTTTATCCTTTCTTGTTCTCTGCACATGAGAAAGCACCAAGTTATTTCTCAAGAGTTGGGTTACAGCCTGCTTTCTCTGGGAGGAGTGAAATCCAGCCCCTTGCAAGATTGGCTCAAGATGTAAAGTTGGCTTGATGACATGAAGGAATGGCCAGCACAGAATGGGAGGGCTGGCAAGGAAGGGCCTTCTAGATATCCAATCCAGCCCGGCCCCAGCCCCAGCCACCAGTTAAAGAAATCGGAAACCTGAGATCAAGGGAGTCAAGAACTGGCCCAGGTCCTGCAATGTTAGCCATTAAGAGGGAACAAACAAGGCTGGGACTTGGAGAAAAGAAACTTATCCTGGTTATAGAATCCCAAGATTGTATCTGTGAGCGATCACAGCCCAAACCACCAAGGTGGTGTTTATTCAGAATCATCAGGGAGAAGAAGGGGGTTCTGGGAGGAAGGACTAATCTCATTCCCACATATGTCCCTATCCAATGGCAGAGCGAACCTCACCCAAAATCCAATGTTCCTCAAGGCCCATGGGCCCAATTCCACCATCGATGTATCCCTGAGGGGGCAAATTCTGCCATTAGAGTTCTGTTTGTTTTAATTCAGAGTGATGGAGACAAGGGAACCTGTTATTTTAAAGAAAGAAGATGGATCTTTGAGAGGTGGAAGACTGTGGGTGAAGAGTATTGCATATACATGCAGACACGGGTCCTGCGTTGGGGAGCTTTGTTTAACTGATTTTTCATGTTACAGAGGAAGATTCACCTGGTTGGTGGAGCAGGAAGAGTTATTCAAAAAGAATTGTGGTATTTTTTTTTAAAAAGACATCAACAAACCTTTATTTTTTAAGTAAGGAAACTCATTTTACAAAAAAAGAAAAAAAAAACAAATTGAAGGAAGAAGAAACAGATTTTCCCGAAGAGGTGACTTCATGTTCAGGGCTCAGCAATGAAATGTTTTGGTGCTTGATGAGGCAGCCAAAAAGGGAGAGGGAAAGTGAGAAATACTGCTGAATCATCTGCTTGTTAGAGAATCGGGGACTCAATCAGCCCATTGTACAGGTTAGGAAATTGAGGATCAGCAAGATGATGTGACTGAAGTGGGGGAGGCAGCAGAGGTGAGACTGGCCAGCAGGGCTTCCAGTGTAGGGTCCTACCCTGTACTGACTTCACTGATAGCCTGGACCAAAGGTAGAGGAGTCCAACTGGCTTTGTCTTCCTGTTTCTAGGCCTCTTAGGGTGTTTGGATCTAGACAGCTTCTTTTATCTGTCTAAGAGACCTGCAGCTAGTGAACTTTGCAGAGGAGAACCCCCAATTTGTTTCAAATAGAACCATACAGTTTGAGAGCTGGAAGGCCCATCATGGCCGTCTTGTCCAACCCATGCCCCAAAAGAGTTCTTACATTGATCACCGAATAAACTGTGATTAAGTGCCTACTATACGTCAAGCACTGTGCTGATTGTGGGGTATACAAAAGAGGCCCCCCCAAAAAAGCCTTTGAGGAGTTCACAATCATCAGGGAGACAACAAGTAACAAATATGCACAAATAGGTCACATAGAGAATAATAGGAATAATTAATAAAGAAGGCATTGAATTAAGAGTTAGTGGGAAAGTCTTCCTTTAGTAGATGGGAGTTTTAGTTGGGACTTAAAGGAAGCCAGGGAATTCAGTAGGCAGAGAAAAAGAGGGAAGGCTTTTGGGGCTGGGTAAGCCAGAGAGAATACCCAGAGTCAAGGGATGGTCCAGGAGGAGGGTGCTATTGGATCATAGCATCATCAGGGGAGTAGGGTGTAAGAAAACTGGAAAAGGAGGAAGGGACCAGATCATGAGGGCTTTGGATGTCATTTTGTATTTGATCCTGAAGAAGATAGGGACTCACTGGAGCTTATTGAGTAGAAGGTGACAGTGTACTTTAGGAAAATCACTTTTGTGGCTAAATAGAGGACAGATTCGGCGGAGAGAGATTTGAAGCAAGAAGCCATTCCCAGCAGCTACTGCAAGAGTGAGGCAGTGAGGGCTTTGAGGGTAGTGTCAGAGGAGAGAAGAAAGGGACATATTTGAGGGATGCTCTAAAGATGAACTAGACAGACCTTGGAACCATATTTTCAGAAGGAAGAGATAGCAAGGAGGTGGGGAGCCTGAAAGACTGCAAGGCTGGTGTTTCCTTCCTTCCATAGAGAAGGTAGGTAGGGGGAGGATTTACGGGGAAAGAAAATAAGTTTGGGTTTGATTAGATTGGTTCAAGATGTCGACAGGGCAGCCATTTCTAGATGTCTAAAAATGCTTGGAGATAGCAGAAAGGTTGGAGCAGGAAAGGTATATTTGAGAATCGCCAGCGTAGAAAAGCAAAGATATCCCCTGTCCTCAAGAAGCTTACTATCTAGCGTATAGGAAACAACAGGCAAACAACTGTGTACAAGCTGACTATATATAGAACAAAATGGAAATGAGGGGGATCAGGGAAGGCTTCTGGGAAAGGACCTGAAGGAAGGCAGGAGATACAGAAGAGGCAGGATAGCATTCTAGGCAGAGGGGACAAGCAGAGAGAATGGGGTGCAGGAAGCTTTGGACTTGTTCTCCTTCCCCCTTCATAGAAGTTACCCCTTAGAAAGGTCATTAGGAGTCACAGGAGCTGACTTTGTGTCCCAAGTCCTCCAATAACGTGCCCTGTGACCTTGAGTAGGGATCCAGACCTTGACCACAAAGCCTCATTGTAAAATCCTGGCTGGTTTTTCTGCAAAATAGCGACATTCTAGAGTTACCCTAAATACTATCCCTGATAGCCCCCCCTTGTGCTGGCAGCTGGTGGCTATGGGGGATTGCTTCCCTGACTTAATCAGAGTACCTCTGCTTAAGGAGCTGTGTGTGTGCCCATTGTCTGAAGACCACGCTAGCTGAGACTTTTCACTAGTTTGGCCGTAGATGCTGGCATCTTAGGGGACAGCCACCCTGCCCTCAAAGACTTTATATTCTAATGGAGGGAGAAGAGAACAGCAGCAAGAGGATATAAGAACCTCAAGGACAGATGAATTCATTTGTTCATCCTTTCATTCATACAGTTAGCCCCATACCTAGCACAGAGCCTCCCATTTATCTGGCACTTCCTTGCTGAATTAAATTGCTTATGAAACTGTGGCTAACTAAGGTTTGTGATGAGCAATGTTCTTTTTTTCTCTTATAAAAGAGTGTTTTATTATAATCTGTCTTAATAGCACGCTAGTCATTTCTCCAGATACATTATTCCTTGTCTTTCTTTCTTTCTTTCCTTTCATGTCTTTCCATAGCTCAACAGCCACTTCCTTCCAGGTATAAGACAGATGACAAGATACATCCCTACGAAGGCTGGGTGACTTCCAATCCACTGAAAGACTTTCTTTAGTGATGACCTTATAGGATGGTCTTACACTGACTTTCCAATCTACATTTCAGGGTTTTTTTAGGATACTGAGTCTAGAATCAGAAAGACAAGTTCAAATCCAACCTCAGATATATATTCACTGTGTGACTCTGGATAAGCCATTTAGCCTCTGTTTGCCTCAGTTTACTCAACTATAAAATGTATATAATAATAATAATAATAATAGTACCTATCTCCCAGGGCTGTTATGAGGATCAAATGAGATAATATTTATAAGAATTTTGCACATTGCCTGGCACATAGTAGGTACTTGTTAAAAATTCTAACTCTTTCCCTTCCCTTCTTCTTCTTAGAATCTATGGCTCAATTCAAAACTCATTTTCTACGTGAAATTTCTTCTTACCTCTTGACTTCATGTTGCTCTTACCCCAGAGAGTTGCTGTGTACATACACATTTTATTTATTTATCTGGGTACATGTCCCCCAACAGAATATGACTTCCTTGTCTACAGGAACTCTTTACGATTTATCTTTGATTCTCTGATGTCTAGCACACATGTATAAACATAAATGTTGAATGAATGAATGATTCTTAAAAGGGTCTCCTAATCCAGAAAGCCTCCCTTAACGTGTCTGGCTATCTCAGGCAAAGAGCATCGAGGAGAGGCTGGCAATGTTTTAAAATCCACTGGAGATAATTACACAGCAGGCAAGTATAGGGTACTGACGTCTGCAGCCTGAAGACTCCGGGCACAAATCTGGCCATAAAATAAGGTTGTGAGACCCTTTGGAGTGTGAGGTGTCCTCTAAATCTATCACTCCATGGTTCCAGGATCCTACAAGATCTGTTGTTGAAAGCTCTCCCAAAGTCAGATATGGAAAAACAAAGGCATGGGAGAAGCTCGTGCAGGGTCCCCTTTGAGCTACCCCATCATCACCTCATTTGGGGAGTGGGGTTCGGCAGGGGCCAGTGTCCACTAGCTCATGGAGCTCTGAGGCTCTGTATTCCTCGAACCGTATCTCAGAAACACTCAAGGTTGTGCTCCATTTAGAATAATCTGACAGAGGCTAAATCCATTGAAAGCAAAGGCATTTGTTTATATGGCAGATTAAAAAAAAAAACAGCCCCCCTCTCTCTCAAACCTTGGGTATATTTTCCGACAAATATACATTATAAGTCAAAACATGATAGATCTGCACCTAAGAATACATGCAGATCGGGAGAAGTCACAATTCAACTTGCTTATACAAGGCCGCTGAATTTGTGGGCAAGGACTGGTTCTGACTCTTCTTGTTACCTTGAACTAGTCATTTTACCAGGGTGGGCCTTTGGGGTTGGGATTCTTAGATCTCGCCCAAGTCATCGATCCTAGGAGAGTCTATTAATAGCAGGGAAAGATGGCAGGAGAGAATTAGCATTTACTAGGCCTCTCACTTGACAAATACAATCTTATGTGGGGCAAAACATTTTTCAGTAAAATAAACCCTTGTCTAAATATCAGAAGATCTGACTTCTAATCCAAGACTCACCAACTAATAATCCTGTAGTCGAGTCACAAATACTAAGAGCTTCAGTTTCCTCACATGTGATATGGGATCAAAAATTAGCTTACCTAGCTCATAGAATTGGGAAGATCATCAAATCCTAGACCACTTTATGTAAGATTTGAAGGGCAATGGAAGTGATGGGTTTTCCCTCTTTGGAGGTCTTCACCCAAAGGCTGGATGACCATTTATCAGATAAGGTAAGTAGGCTTTTCTTTTGACCCAGATGGCTGCTGATGGGTCTGCCATGTGTGAATTCTGTCATTCGGTAACTAGTGGGAGGAAATCTGACAAAGGTAGTTTGAGACCAAATGACAAAGGGGCTTTGAATAGCAAAGTAAGGAGATGGGGGTTTTATCTGGTTGAAGAAATGAAAAAGTGTTTATTAAATAAGTACTTGAAATCCAGACACTGTTAGATGCTAGGGAAATAAACCCTAGAAGTCTCTGCCAGAATTTGCATTATGATGGTGGTAAACAATATATAAAAGGCATTGAGAAAGTTGGGAATGGGGGAGTCAATGGTTTGGAAATGGCCAGCAAGTGTCCAGTGGGACTGTTTCCATAATTTCCGCTCAGAATCTTCAGGGCAAAGTTTATGTCCCTGTGGGAGAGGAAAAAGTAGGATGACCAGAGAGAAGGCAGAAGGGGTTTGATAATGGCTGAAAAGTGATTCTGGGCACAGGAAAGTGAAGGAAAACTTATTGATTAAGAGATTAATTAAGATTAAGATAAGATCATACTCAGATTTTTAGGAAATGGCAATGAATGGTAATGACCTGGAGAGAAGAGGAACCCTGGTTAGGAGGTTCAGGGAAAAACTAATGAAGTTTTGGGCATACTGGTGGGGATGGAAAGGAGGGAAGAGTTGAAAGGGAAATGGTGTTGTGTAGAGTTGATCGAATGTAACAACCATTTTTTTTTGGAGAATAAGACAGAAGAAAAAAGCCAAACATGACTCAAAGTGTTTGCACTTTGGTGACCGGGAGAAAAAAAGGGTTCAGAAATGGAAGGAAGGCCACCAGGAAGATCCAGTCTGGGCCATACTGAATGTGAAGGGGGGGTCTCTGGCAGCTGGTAGGGTGGATCCAAATTTTAAGAATGAGAAGTCAAAGATTTGGGCCCTTTGCATAAAGAGAGGGAATTGCTAAAGTGGCTCAGGTCATGGAAGGACACCGAGTTTGTCCCTTCTCCTCCTCAGGAACCATGACAAATGTGCTAAATGGGCTGATTTCTTGTGGCTCCAAGTCTATCATTGTCACCACTCCCCTCTACTGTCATTCAACAATCACCCTTGGGGTTCTCCTCAAAATCATTACTAAGAACCAATGTGGTCACACAGCCCAGCCAAGCCTGAAGTAAAGGGTTTGGCAACGTGGCACCCAGAACTTCTGAAAGTTTTCCAACCCATGTTTGAAATAAAGATGGTTTCCAGACAAACAAATACATGGGACCGTTCTCACATAACATCCTTGGTAGACTTGGTGGCAGTGTGGGACAGGAAAAAGACCTAGCTTTGGAGTCAGCAAGTGAACCTGGGTTCAAATCCTACTCCTGATGAATTACACAGTAGTGTCATCTTGATGATATTACTAAACCCACTTGGGCAGGTTTCTTCCTCTATGAAATGAAGGGATTAGACTAGGTATGTATATATATAATAATTTGGGAAATTGAGTGGATACTCATCACTTGGGGAGTGGCTGATTATGTTACAGTAGATGAAGGTAATGGAATATGACTGTTCTATAAGAAATGATGAGCAGACTGATTTGAGAAAAGCCTGAAAACCCTGATGTCAGAAGGACCTGAGTTCGAGTTCAAATCTGGCCGCAGACACTTAACATTTCTCAGGTGTGATCCTGGGCAAGTCCCTTAACCCCAATTACCTCAGCAAGAAAAAAAAAAGCCTGAAAAACTTATATTAACCGATGTTCATATGACTTATATGAACTAAAACAGGCAGAATTAGAAAAATATTATACACAGTACCAAGATTATGTGATAACCAACTGTGATGGACCTGACTTTTCAGCACGATAGTGATTCAAAACAATACCAATAGACTTGGGATGGAAAAATACATATTGTATCCAGAGAGAGAATTATGTATGTGTGGATAGAAACTGAATGTGTATAGAAGCATAGTATTGTCACCTTTTTGTTTGTTTGTTTTCTTTCCCATATTTTCTTTCCTTTTTGGTCAGATTTTTCTTGTAGAACATGACAAATATGGAAATACATATATATACATATATATATATATTTGCTTTTTGCTGAGGCAATCGGGGTTAAGTGACTGGCCCAGGGTCACTCTAGGGAATGTTAAGTGTCTGAGACCAGATTTGAACTCAGGTCCTCCTGACTTCAGGGCTGGTGCTCTAAGCACTGCGCCATCTAGCTGCCCCGGAAATATATTTTAAAATATTGCAAATATTTAACCTATATCAGATTGCTTTCTGTCTTGGGGATGGAGGAGGAAAGGCAAGGAGGTCGAGAAATTTAGAACATAGGATCTTATAAAAATGAATGTTTATTTAAATATGTTTATTTAAAAAATAAAATATTGTTGATAATAATTTAAAAAGAAAAATAAAATTACATTTATATGTTTAAAATAATATTTTATTTTCCCCTAATTATGCTAGAACATTTTTAAAAAATTTGACTGATTTAAAAAATTTTTTGAGTTCCAAAATTTATTTCTCTTTCCCTCCCTCACCTCTCTTCCCTCTCCCTGAGATGGTAAGCAATCCAATATAGGTTATATATGTGCAATTATATAAAACATTTCCATATGAATCATTTTGTGTAAGAAGATTAAAAAACAACAGAAAGGAAGGAAGGAAAGAAGGAAGAAAGGAAGGAAGGAAGAAAAAGAAGGAAAGAAAGAAAGAAAGAAAGAAAGAAAGAAAGAAAGAAAGAAA
>JAJPUD010001085.1:441801-481979 GCA_023553655.1 Myrmecobius fasciatus | reverse complement strand
AAGAAAGAAAGAAAGAAAGAAAGAAAGAAAGAAAGAAAGAAAGAAAGGGAGGAAAGAAGAAAAGAAAGAAAACAAGAAACAAAAAAGAAACCAAAATAAAGAAACAAAGAGAGGAAGAAAAGGAGGGAAGGAAGGAATGAAGAAATGAAAGAAAGGAAAACATAATGTGCCTCAGACAACATCAGTTCTTTCTCTGGACATGGAATAGTGTGTTCATCATGGAGCCTTCAGAATTGCCTTGGATTATTATTTTTTTGAGAATAACTAAGTCATTCACAGTTGATCATCCTACAACATACCTGTTACTTTGTACAGTCTTCTGCTACTTGTTCTCCCTTCACTTTGCATCAGTTCGTGTAAGTCTTTCCAGGTTTTTCTGAAATTTGCCTGCTCACTATTCCTTATAGCACAAAAGTATTCCATTGCAATCATGTACCACAACTTGTTCAGTCATTCTCCAATTTGTGGACATCCCCTTGCTCTCTAATTCTTAGCCACCACAAAAAGATCTGCTATAAATGTTGTACAAATTCTCTTTTAAAAAATTTCTTTGAGATACAGACCTAACAGTGGTACTGTTGGACCAAAAATTATGCACAATTTTATAACCCTTTGATTGAATCAGTTCAGAAATCCACCAATAGTGCATTTGTGTCCCAGTTTCCCTATATCTTCTCCAACATTTGTTATTTTTTTTAGTCATAGTAGCCAATCTAAAATGTGTGTTGTGCTACCTTGGAATTATTTTAATTTGCATTTCTCTAGTTAATAATGATTTAGATGATTTTTTTTCATGTAGGTATAGGTAGCTTTTATTTCTTTGTCTGAAAACTGTCTGTTCCGTGTTTCTACTGTGCCTATATCCCAAAGAGATTTTAAAGGAAGGAAAGGGCCCCACATGTGCAAACATGTTTGTGGCAGCCCTTTTTGTAGTGGCTAGAAACTGGAAACTGAAGGGATGCCCATCAATTGGAGAGTGGCTGAATAAATGATGGTATATGAATGTTATGGAATATTATTGTTCTGTAAGAAATGACCGGCAGGATGATTTCAGAGAGGCCTGGAGAGACTTCCATGAACTGATGCTGAGTGAAATCAGCAGAACCGGTAGATCATTATACACAGCAACAAGACTATACGATGATCAATTCTGATGGACATGGTTCTCTTCAACAATGAAGGATTCAAACCAGTTCCAATTGTTCAGCGATGAAGATAGTAATATACACCCAGAGAGAGGCCTGAGGGAACTGAGTGTGAACCACAACATAGCGTTTTAATGCTTTCTGTGAATATTTGCTTGCATTTTGTTTTCCTTCTTAGGTTGTTTTTTTTCTTCTTCTCTTTCTAGATCTGATGTTTCTTGTGCAGTAAGATAACTGTATAGATATGTATACATATATTGGATTTGTCATATAATTTATCCTATTTAGCATGTATTAGATTACCTGTCATCTAGGTAATCTAGATGGGGTGGGGGTGGGGGGAAGGAGGAGAAAAGCTTGGAACAAAAAAAAAGTTTTGCAAAGGTCAATGTAGAAAAATCACTCACATGTTCTGTAAATAAAAAGCTTTTAATAAAAAAATTAAAAAAGAAAATAAAACAAAAAAAGAAAAGAAAACTATCTGTTCCTATTCTCCTGCCACTATCGCTACCTACTACTCAGCCCAGCAGAGACATTCCCAGTTCCACATGACGTCAGAATCTCTGCTAACTCATTATTCACAGGTTCTGGGCAGTAGCTTTTGTTTGTTTTTCTTTAAGTTGCTGGATGGATCTCATAGTCTCCGCTTCCCTTCCCCTAGGAATTAGATCGTTGTAGTCCTAGAAAAATAAACCTGCCAACCACTCTTAGCAGCCAATGCCTGAGCTTGGGAATAGTAGCCAAAGTCCCAACAGAGCCTGGGGCAGGATGATGTTTGCTGACATCACACTAAAGCTAAGATGGCCAGCACACACACACACACACACACACACACACACACACACACACATACACACACACATACAAACTCTCTCTCTCTCTCTTTCTCTCTCTCTCTCTCTCTCCCTCCCTCCCTCCCTCCCTCTCTCCTTCCTTCCTCCCTCTCTCTCTCTCCCTTCCTCTCTCTCCCTCTCTCTCTCTCTCCCTCCCTCTCTCCTTCCCTTCCTCCCTCTCTCTCTCTGTATCTCTGTCTCTCTGTCTCTCTCTCTGTCTCTCTCTCTCTTGTTTCTCCAATATTCTACTACATATACACAGTCCGTCACAGACCTTCACTGTGTCAGTGGTGATAACAGAGTGCTGAGCTTGGTATCAGGAAGACCTGAGTTGTGATACTGCCGCAAACACTTCCTATATAATCTTAGAAAAACTGCTTGATCTTTTAACCTCAGTTTCCCTTTGGGTAATGATAATCATAATTGCCCACTTATATACATATTATTTCTCTTATATGTAAGAGAAATAATATCCATTAAAGTGTTTAAAAAGCTTTTGAGAACTACAAAGGTCAGGCAGGATTATTACCATCTTATTTCATTCTTTTCATCTTAAAGAGTTTTATAAAAATTGTCATGGGAGAGAGCACTCTGTCTTGCTATCCCCCCCCAACTGTTCTCTGGCCTAAAGCACAGATAGATATTATGAGGACTTTGTGAGTGAGAGTTTGGGGTGTAATTCTCATTGAGATCACTCTTGCTACATCCCTGTGGCCACAGCATCCTGGCAACCTTTCCCCAAGCCTTTCTCATCCCATGCAGTTATTGTCCATGTCCTCCACAGGCGCTTTTCACCTACAGGGGATCTCCCTCTGGCTCTCTTGGTATCGTGGATACCAATGAAATGCTTGGGCTCCCTCCTACTTACCCCTCCCTGACTATCAGACCAAGCCCTACCTCCCAGGGAACAGCAGTGATGTGATGTGAATCTGAACAACCCGGGGAACCTTCCAAGAACTCTCTTGCATCTTAAGTTGCTTAAGGGCCTTCCTTTCCTGGCCTCTTCCACCCTTTTTCGGGCCCATCAGATTGAGCAGTTGGACCAGGCAAGAGAGTATCCAACATGCCCTCCTAATGTCAACTCTAATTGAAACTCCCTTATCTCGAAGATGGCATCTAACCCACTTTATCTGCCTTGCCAGCACTCCGCCCTCCCATATTTACCCATTAAGATTGGCAGCCTCCCTAACAGATGATATCCCAAGGTCAGGAACTCCATCCATTGGCCACAAGCTTTGACCATTCCATTCGGCCAGCTGACCTTCCCCCTGCCCCTTTCTCTTCATGCGGTGCCCCCACCCTCCAGTTGCCCTGCTTCATCAGTTCCTTCCTCAGGAGCCACTCCCAAGACCCGAAACTTCATTTAAACAGATGGCAATGTCACTCCTCGTTAAGTGATCACAGGTCCTGACACGTACCCAACTTCAGCACAGCTCAGGCTTAGAGAATACTTTCTCTTTATTTACATCAAGATGTCATAATTTGCAAAGAAAGATGGTGGTCACCATGGGTCGAAGGTTGAGAAGGTTAACTCCTCTAGGCCCCAGTTACTCAGTTATTTATAAGATAAAAGGGTTGGATCATTGGCCCCTGAAGGCTCTTCCAGCTCTGGATCTGTGGCCCTATGGTCATTCTGCTCTGCTCTCTTAACAGAAGAGGGAGGTAGGCTTGACCATCATTTCTTTTTTTTTTTCATAGATGACATGGCTGAGGGCTAGAGAAGAAAAATGACTTGTTGCTGGCCATAGTCAGAAGAAGAAAGGCAGGGGTTCACTTCACGTCTTAAATCGAGACCTACCATTCTTTCCAAGTCAGTCCTGGTTCCAAACACTAGAAAATAAAAGCATTGGATATAAAGTCACGGTATCATTCTATTTCTGGACTTTTTACTTTTGTGACCTTGGACAAAACTATGGAAAACACTGTCCAATGCACAAAGCAAAATACAGAAAATAAGAAACTGATTTTCTTTAGACTTTCTAGGAAATCCATTCTGTCCAATTCTTTCATTTTACAGTTGAGGAAACTGAGTGCCAGACGGGTTAAAGGATTTTCCCGGAATCACAGAGCTATGAAGTGGCAAATCCAGTTAGAACTCAAGGCCCACGACTTCAGTATTCTTTTCACTGAATCACACTATCTCTCAGTAAGAAGATCAAATTTGAGATCCAAGTTTTAGACCTGATACGACTCATATGAACTTGGACATACCCGCTGTGGTAATCAGTTTACTCATTCTGGTGAATGAGCAGTGGAGAATGATCTCAAAAGCCACCAAAAAAATAAATATGTACAAATCAATGGGAATTTTTTTTAAATGAAAGACACCTAGATTTGGGTTGTTTAATCTGGCTTGTTCTCTTCATTTATTTTCTTGTAGTAAATGGCGGGTGCCTATGGGCAGCCAAAAACACAAGCAGGCTTGCAGGAAGTATCTCGCTCCCATCTATCTCCCTTTCCATAATTACATGGGAGCTTATTAAAAGGATAATTACCCAGAGAAACCAGGTGGAGTCTGGAAGCCGGTGGTGATTGGCAGCCCAAATAAATCGCTGATGATCACAGACCCGAATTGCACTTCAGTGGCCAGGTCTCTTTTGCAGAAGCCCATTGTCCTGAAACCTCCGAAGCAAGCCAAGTTTTCTCAATCCTTGGGACCCTGTGTAGATAAACCAAGCCTGTGTGGGTGGAGTCCATGTGAGTAAGAACCCAGCTTGGATCTGGGATGGGCACTGACCTGCCCTGACCCAGGTTCCAAATGTGCAAGTACAAGACCTGTTTTGGATGATATCTCCAAGCATCTTTGGAGCTTCAAAATTACTTTGTATTTATTGTTTCTATAGATTGTGTTCATTTCTCTGGGTGCCTGTATTGACTTGAATGCAATCCACCTGAGGGCAGAGATTGGGTTTGCTTTTGGGTGGTGTTGTTTATACCTTCAGATCCTCCCTCAGTGCCTGGCACATAGTAGGCTCTTAATGACATCATAGCTTCAGAGCTAGAAGGGATTGTATTCCTCATCTAGTCCAAGATTTCTATTTTACAGATGAGGACACTGAGGCGGGGAAATGGCTGGACCTGAGTAAAAATTCTATTTTTGGACTTTTTACTTTTGTGATCCTGGACAAAATTATGGAAAGCATTGTCAAATGCAAAACACAAAATACAGAGAATGAAAAAGAAACCAATTTTGTTTAAATACAGAAATTTTTTTAAAAAAATAACAATAATAATTTTAGTGAATAGCTTCCTGGCTAAGAACTCCCAAACTAGCTGAAGTCAGCGGTTCCCTCCAGCTCTAGAGGAAGAAACTGATCCCTAGATCTGACATGAATGCATTCTGGAACCAGGCAGCTTAGGATCATAAGATCCTAAGATCTTATGATAACTATGATAACTTATGATAACTTAAGATAACTAACTTAGGATCATAAGATTTGAAGCTAAAAAAAAAAAGCTTAGAGGACATCCCTTATTTTACAAATGAGGAAACTAATATTCAGGGGGAAAAGTGACTTGCCCACAGTCATGCAGCCAGTATCTGGCAGCTCCAATGTAACCAAGTCCATCATTTCTTCAGTTGGAACATCTAATTTCTGCTCCAATTCTTGACTTTCCACTACTTCAAAATTTCTACACCTTTTTTTCCAGGGAAAATTTTCTCCAAAAACATCTGCCAGAGTTGCGAAGATTTTACTTCCCGTTGCCCTCAAACCCTGCCCTGCCAATTCTCTGTAGCTGTCAGGTATTCTCTCGGCCACAATTGATGACGTCGCTTAGCATGGTTCAATACCATCAATTTGTCAGCATCTCGAGTGCGTGCTGTCAGGCTGAGTGGAAATGGTGTCAGTTGCCTTAGCTGCATCAATAACCGACTTCTTAATTAAACTGCCGATACTGTCAAGAAACCAGCTCGCTATTGTTTAAAAATATGAATTCTCACAGCCTTTCCTTGGTCCTCACTGGGAAGGTGCCAGCAGACTCTGGGTGGTCTTGGAGTTGGATAAATATCATCACCAGGAGATGGAGAAACAAACACTGAGCCAATTGCCCCTTCCTCTCTCCCAATGTGTTCTTCAGCGACCATGATCCGCCTTCAGAGAACTTCTCTTTGGCCCGACATGGAATATTCTCCAGTAGAATATAATCTTCTAGAAGAACGGCAACATTATCTCTTTTGTCTTCCTTTTTCCCATGCAGATTTACAAGATCGAGTGAAGAGACCTGACCCACGGCTCACAGCCAACATGTATTGGAGATGAGACTTGCTTTTTTAAAAATTTGTTTTATTTTTTAAACACTTCCTAGTTTTATTTACTAATCCAATAGGTTTTGTTCATTATCAATTTTGTTCATTTTTTTCTTTGATTTCCAGTTTCTATTTTGGTATTTAATTGGCGGTTTTTTTTAAGTTGTTAGTTTTCTAGTCCTGTTAATTGGAGCCCATTTCATTGATTGGGGTTTCTTCCTCCTTTTGTTAATGAAAGCATTTAGAGATACACACTGTCCTCTAAGGACTGCTTTGGCTGCATCCCTAAAATGTTGGTCTATTATCTCACTGTGGTCTTTACTTACAACAGGAACACTTAGTTCCTGACTCCAGGGCCAATCCAATAGCCACTTTATCACATGAACTCTCAGAAGGCAAGTCACTCAGGAAAATTGCTTAGAAGATGAATGAGTGGCCAAGGCTCTGAATAATGACATCATAGCTCTCTCTTATAGCCAACCTAGGCCAGAATAACTAAGGCCCTGGATAATGACATCATAGCTCTCTTATAGCCAGCCTAGGCCAGAATGACTAAGGCCCTGGATAATGACATCATAGCTCTCTTATAGCCAATCTAGATTTGTCTTTTACCATCACTCAGAAGCCATCTCTCTTCCTTTTGAGCCCACTGTATTCTATCCAGACTTTTGTTGTTATTATTTATTAATCTTCCATCTCTATCTTTCCCTATTAAGTTTCCCCCCAATTAAATTTAATATCTGCCCTTGCTTTTCCTTCACACCCTCATATGCCTTGGTTTCCCCCTTCTCCACTTCTCCATTTCCCCAGATCTGTCTCCAGCCCATCTCAACACTATCTTTCCTTAGATTCTCTCCCTCCCATCTCCACTGATGAGACTCCAAGTTCTGGAAGCCCTCTATTTTGTCTCAGAACCACTCTTCTCTTGCTTCAAGGCCTGGCTCAGATGTGAGCTGTGGCTTCCCTGATCCCTTCCAACTTCCCCTGCTCTCTCCCTCCTCAGTGTGCCCCTCGCACACGCTGTCCGTATTTCACTGTTGTCTCACTCACTTTCTCCCTCCTGTCATATGCATTTGTGTGCACATCATTTCCTTTCATTAGATAAAACATTCTTGGGGGCAAAGGCTCACATTGGGCTTTTCCCTTTACTTTCAATTGGCTAACACAGCTCTTTACACAGGTCAACAATCAACAGACATGTATTCTATGTGCCAGCTACGGTGCTAAGCACTGGAGTTACAAATATCAAAAAGACTTACCTTGTCCTCCAGGAGCTTACAATCTCATGAGCAAAGCTGAATAGAAACCTAAAGCAGAAGGAGAAGAGGGTACAATGGAGAATTAGTCAGAAAAGACCCCAAATGATGTAGCCTGGAACAAAATGAGGTATCTGAGCTGAGCTCGCTCACTAAATGGAACCCCTTCCGATAGGACAATCTCATTGTCCCATAGGTAGCACTGAAAAAAAAAAAACCCTGAGAATTCAACACCTTCACTTTACAGATGAGGAAAGAGGCCCAAAGATTTTAACTGACTATCCAATCAGTCAGGACAGTCTCGATGATCTGGCATAGATAGCACAGGAAAGAACCTGAGAATTCAGTACCCTCACTTTACAGATGAGGAAACAGGCCCAGAGATTTTAACTGACTATCCAATACCACAAAATGAGTAAATGAGGGTGGAATTTCAGCTCCTGTCACTTAAAATCCAGCACTTTCCATTGCCTTAGATGTGCTATAAGAAATGATGACCAAGCAGATTTCAGAAACACCCAGGAAGACCTACGTGAACTGATGCAAAGTGAAATGAGCAGAACCAAGAGAACACTATCTACTACAGAAACAACAACAATATACAGGGATCAACTGTGAATAACTTATCTATTCCCAGCAGTACAATTCCAAAGGATTAATGAGGAAAAATGCTATTCATATCCAGAGAAATGGATAATTAATGGAAACTGAATGCAGATCTAAGCAGACTATTTTTACTTTCTCTCTGTGTGTATGTGTGTGTGTATGTGTGTGTGTGTGTTTCTTTTTGGTCAATTTCTTCTTTCACAACATGACTAATCTGGAAATATGATTTACATGATTGCATATATGTATAGAATTCCAAATTACTTACGGTTTTAAGAAGAAGGGAGGGGAGGGAAAGAGGGAAGAAGAACAATTTAGAACTAAAAATGTTGTAAAAAATGAATGCGAAAACTGTCTTGACATATAATTGGGAAAAATAAAATACTTTTTTTAAAACCCTCCAATGAGGTAGAAGTGATTAATGTTAGTAGCAGACCCAGGACACTCTTAATTGAGGACTTTTTTTCATGACCTCATTCAGACTCCACATCTTCATCACCATCATAGCCATCACTACCATCCTCAGTCCATATCTGACAGAGAGTTAAGATCTGCAAAAAGTAAATACTAATGGTATTTATTACTATTTAATATTTATATATTAAATATTTATATATTATTCATGGTACCTTAACTCATTTGAGACACACAAACACAAAAACACACACAATGGAAAAAGAAAGAGAGACAGAGACAGAGACACAGAGACACACACACCCAGATAGACAGAGAAAAAAGAGGGGGCAGGATATCCACAGAAAGGATGGCTATAAAGATGAATCAGAGGACACAGTGTTCTATCTTGGTGATGACATGCAAATTTTCTATAAAAATGCAAATCCTTACCTCTAAAAAGTTGAATTTAAGGGTGTTTTTAAAATAATTCCAACTGATTACATTTCCATCAGTGGGAAAAATCCCAAACCAGCATTTTCTTGGGACTTATAGCATAATTGTGAGTTCATTTTCATTTATATTAACAAACAAAACATTAGGGGCTCAGGAAACCCCTAAGTTTCATCCCTACACCAGTTGTCAGTCCAACTGATGGATTTCTTTCTAGGTAATTTTTTTCTAGGAAGGTCAAGAAATGCCCTGAATTTCCTCACAGTGTCTCATGGGAGTAGCTAACTCTTCCTGTATCTCACCCAGAATTCTCTCTGCCATATCCTTGACAAATGCCCATTTCTCCTGAAAGAGCCACCGCCCATTGGGCCCCAAGAAGCCCATTCTAGTTTTGAACACATCCAATTGTTTGGAGGTTTTTCCTGAGCTAACAGCAGACCTGCAAGTCCTCTCCAGGTTCTTGGTTCTGGGTCCCTCTAAGGCCACGCAGAACAAGTCTCCTGCTTTTTTCACATGGCCACCCTTTAAACACTGGAAGCCAACTTCTTTGGGCTCAGCATCATCAGTCCAACTGAAGCTTGCATGGCAGTTTCCTCCACCATCTTGCTCACCTTCCCTCCTTTGGCAGCTCTCCAGCTGATCTGGGTCTTTCCTAAAATAGGGCACTCAGAACTGAGCACCACGCTTGTGAAGTGAACCTTCTGGCCAGTTCAGAAGACTAAGGTCATAGACTATTAGAACCAGTTCTGTCCCTCCAGCTCTTCCCATGAGTCTTAATTCTGCCTTTGAAAGAGCAAAGGGGTTTCAACTGAGGTTGGCTGCTGGTCAATTCTTCTCAGACTCTGGCACTTTCTTCTCATATCCTTTCCCAGGTGAAGGGGATCATGGGTGGGAATAAGACCCTAATACACCTTTTATGATTCACCTTGGTTTTCTTTTCTCCCTCTCCGAGTCCTGGTCTCTATACTGCTCTTGTTAATTTAATGATTTTTTTTTTTTTTGCTGAGGCAATTGAGGTTAAGTGACTTGCCCAGAGTCACACAATTAGGAAATGTTAAGTGTCTGAGGCCAAATTTGAACTCAGGCCCTGCTGACTTCAGGGCTGGTGCTCTATCCACTGCTCCACCTAGCGGCCCCAATTTAATGATTTCTTATCCCTGCTCCCAAGAACAATTTGAGGCGGCTAAAAGCACTAAACATTGCCACCGTTTCACCCTGATTTGCCTCTCTCAGGCCTATAAGCCAAGGAGATCAAAGACAGAACGAAGGGCCCCACAGATAGCAGCAAACACACAACCACCCACCCGAGCCAAAGCTTTGAGGGATGCCCAAACTATTCCTGGCATAGATACAAAGTGAAATATTGTTTCACTGTAATAAGTTATGTATCCAAAGATTTCAGGTTCAAAGGGCAAGATTTACAACAACAATAACAGTAACAGTTAAAAGTTACACAGTTATTTTAGGGTACAAAACACTTCACGTCCATGATGATTTCATTGGATCCCTGTGACTGATATATAGAAAGTGGTCAATAAACATTTGGGGGATTGATCTTTATCCCCCTAATATACATAAGGAAACGGGCTCTGAAAGATTTAACCCATTTGCCCAGAATTTGAATGAATGAATGAATGTATGAACAAACAAACGAAGAAGGCTTTGCGAGTTTCCCATGGGCTAGATCCACTGTGCTAAGATCCCGAGAGCCACACAGAAAGATCTCTTGCTTTCAAAGAGCTCGTTCTCTAGTTGCGGGAGAGAGCCTGGGCTGCAGGGCAGATTGATGGTCTGAGAAGTCCCAAAGGTGCAGGGGGAGTTGGGACCCAGAGGTCCCTTTGCTGTGTAATTAGTTAAGACAATGCTGGGGGACCATCATGTGGAGAAGTGGGGCAGATGGCAAGACTCGATGGTCTTCCACCTTATCAGAAGGAGAGAGCTGTTCATTCCTAATCTATCCAAGCCTTGCTGCCAAGATGAAGAGGAGGACATAAAAGAGAAATGGCAAATCCTTTCAGTATCTTTGCCCAAAAAGAAAACCAAATAGGGTCATGAAGAGTCAAACATGACTGAAGTGATTGAACAACATAATTAATAAATGTTTATTAATAAGCAATAATAAATAGAAAGTATACTCTGGAATAGCTATATTGATAAAAGATAAGCAAAAATCTTCCTCCTTTCTCAAGAAAGATGTCTGGACTGTGGGATATACACTGTCAGAAAATTCACTGAGATTCAATGGTTTTGTTTCACTGTTTGACTTTATTACAAGGATGGTTAATGGTGTGGAGTGGGGACATGGAGGAAGTGAGGGATTGCATACAGGAATGACTGTAACATGAAACAAAAGACACCTATACAATGTTGTTTTACACCAAATAAATTTATTTTTAAATCAAATAATGGTTTTGATTATTTGTTATTTAATAAATATTTTTAAAATCAACTAAATAAAATTGATCTGCAGCTGTACTATTCTCCCCCCCCCATTTCTAGTTTTTGATAAAAAATAAATCAAGTTTTTATAAATTTGAAGATGTATTTTTGCACTTGCTCTACAAATATTGCCATAGAATAGATGCTCATTTTCATTGTGTGTATTTACATTTTTTTTTCCTTTTCTAAAAGATTTCCTTCTAGGGGTTCAGTCTCTATTGATATAGCTTATTGTCAGAACAATAGATTAATGAAAAGGAAAATTGTTAATTTTAAAATTGACCATGAAGAGAAGGATCCCTGACTTTCCTTATTATCAGTCACTGATTCAAGCTACACATTTCATTTGGAAACAGCTTTGTCAGTGAGTTTCCCGGGGGTGATGGGTAAAGCAAAAAGGAGACAATCTCTTCAATGTCTGCTTAGGACAGCCTGGCCTTCCCTTATTCCATGCTCAGGAAGAAATGCTGGTACCTGTTGTTGTCCCATCCTCACCCCCAAGGTGATGTGAAAACAGTTTTTGCACAACCTGGAAGGAAGGTGCAATGAGGGCAGCTTTCCTCAGTTGACAGCTAAATTACCTGAGGCGCCTAGAGGCTAAACAAGTTAAGCAAGATCATGGTGCTGGAGCATACGTGTCAGAACCCAAATTCAGAGCCAGGGTTCCAAATCCAAATCCACTTGAAGAAACTCATTGATTTATAATTGTTTAGGCTTCAGAAAGGATTTTAAGGACATTTAATTTGAAGCCTTTATGTTAAAGATGAAGAAACTAAGAAATAGATTATTAATGTATTAATTAATTAATGTATCCAAATTAAAACAGATAGTGGGCAAGGCTGGAACTAGAAGACAGTGTTGTGGATATCGTATCTCTGGATGCTTCTCCTCCCCCTTTTTTTCCTTCTTTTTGAACTTTATTTCATAACTTTGGTCAACACAGACCTAGAATAACAATTTTCCCCATCACTCTTGGATAGCCACAATGGGTAAGACCAGAGTTACTAACCCAACACTCCTGTTGCCAAGCGGGTAGCTACAGATGGCATTTCATTCATTGCCAAGAAACAATTTCTCATCTCGGCACTTGACTTGTGTCCATGTCACCCTGCCATCCTTGCCTCCACTAAGAATTCCTCATGAAGAAGGTTTTCATAATGCAGTGATGTTTCCTTGGGAGCCCGGAGAAGAGTAATTTTTCTTTTTTTTTCTTTTCTTTTTTTTTTTTGCTTTTTGCTGAGGCAATTGGGGTTAAGTGACTTGCCCAGGGTCACACAGCTAGGAAGTGTCTGAGACCAGATTTGAACTCAGGTCGTCCTGACTTCAGAGCTGGTGCTCTATCCACTGCACCACCTAGCTGCCCCGAAGAGTAATTTTTCTTGTGAGACTAGCTGACTGAAAATTAGGAAAGCTCTAGCTATAATTTCTGCAACACTCTTCAAACTTTGCCAAGTACATACATGCTTTAGGTCTTTGGAACCTTGCAACACCATCTAGGAGGGTGGGTAGACCCTGAATAGGATGAACCCTATTTTTGTGACTAAAAAAACCAGCCTGGGGGAAATGAAAGGATTAATTGCCCAAGGATGTACAATTAGCAAGAGTGAGTAGGAGAACTCTTCTGAGAATCATGGAAACAGGATTTTTCTAGGCTTCAGCTTCAATATTTCCTATTCGATCCCCCTTCCTGCTTTCTGTCACACATATGTGAACACACACACACATACACACACACACACACACACACACACACAACCATATAGACACATACACTGTGAGCTAGTTCAATCAATAAGCATTTCTCACTACAAACTTATTTGTCTTTGGCCCGGGCAAAAGGGAGAAGGGGATTTGGAGGTGGAGAGACCAAAGCCCCCAGAAGAAATGTTTCATTTTGATCTATCATGCTCCTTTTAGGAAAATCAATATATGCTGAGATATTTTGCTATAACTATTGAATTTTGAAAACTGCCTTGAGCTCAGGAGTGTGATGGCCAGGCGGGCTGAGTGGACAGGCTCGATAGGAGCTGACATTTGCCAAGAAGATAGATGCAGACTTCCACATCCTATTTTCAATTACAAACTCTGAACTGCCCTTTACCTGGGACACCTGGGGATGCTTGAGACTCTGGCAATATCACATTTCAACACATCAACTCCCTTCCCCCAGGAAAACAAAATGTCTCTCCTTCCTCCAAAGCTTCTGTTGTGCCCGCTGGGTTTGATGAGGCGTCTCTGTAGGAAATTTGAAATCCAGATCTCTATGTGTGGTGGAGACCACTGAAGAAACATACTCCATAGGGATGTGTTTCTATGACAATAGAGATGTCTTCGAGGAAGCTCTATTTTAAAAACCTTAGGGGATTAAACCCCAAATGCCTCAGTTTACCCATCCCCTTGGATTTCTACTTTGCTCAGGGGAGTTGCAGGTGGCTTAAACTTTTTATCATTTTCTGCTGAGGCAATTGAGGTTAAGTGACTTGCCCAAGGTCACACAGCTAGGAAATGTGAAGTGTCTGAGACCAGATTTGAATTCAGGTCTTCCTGACTTCAGGGCTGGTCTAACCACTGCGACACCTAGCTGCCCCTCCTTTTATCATTTTCTTCAAATGTTGTGTCTGATTGGACCTTGCAAAGGCCCAATCACATGGTGAACTCTAAAATAGAGGGTTTTATAATCTTAAAGGGAATCTTAGGAAGCTCATGAAATCCTTCAAAGTATCTCCCTTGCTCCAAGCTTGAAAAGTCCCATTGTAGCTCCATTATAGAGCAGTGATCTTCCGGAACCACATGATGGTCAAGGAGAAGTTTTCTGGAGTCAAGAAACTTCTCTCAGAATCAGCTCTGATGATAGCAACTGGCCAATCTCAACCTTCAAAGTTCAGCCCAATTGCTTTCCTTCACCCTCTCCTCCCAGCTCAAAAATGTAATCACTTTACCTCCTTGAGCCTCCACAAGTCACTATGGCTGATGTATTTAATTGATTTTGATCTGTGCATGTCTCCTCTACCTTGTTTCTCTGTCTGTATCTGTATCTATATCTGTGTCTGTGTCTGTATCTTTCTGTCTGTCTGTCTGTCTGTCTGTCTGTCTGTTTCTCTCTCCCCTCCTGATACCCTTTTACTGTCTCTAACTCTGTTTCTCTTACTAACTCTGAGTCTGTTTCTATATCTCTGCTTTTGTCAGTCTGATTCAAGCATAATGAAAGAGACGCTCAAAAGACATCAGAGCTGGCTTTGACAGTAAAGAAAGATGACAGAAATCCAGGAAGGTGAATCTTAGTTGAAAATCTGGGAGTCTTAGGTTCTGTTCCTAGTTCTGCCATTAACAGTGACTTTGGAAGCCATTTTAACTTTCTGAGACTCAGTTCCTTTGCCAATAAAAGTAAGAGAGGGGGAGTAGAAGAATGTTCCCCAAGGTTCCTTCTTGTCTTGAAAGCATTCTTCTTCTCAAGAGGCATTTACACCTGGATGCTTCACTGGAGCCAACTCTTACTTCCAAAGGGTTCTGCCCTTAAAGTACAAGTTCAGGCAGATGGAACAAAGCTGGAAAGCCTGGGTATTGGCTCCAGGTTAGCTGGATCCCAAGAGGCTCATTACCAATTGGCTGCAAAGTGGTAAATTGTTCAGCCCAGGGACTCTTGAAATCTCATTTAATGCATAAAGAGGCTAGGGTCTATTTATGTGGAAGAAAACCTGAACTAATAAAACCAACCATTCTGAAAAATCTTACTGAAATATGCCAGGATATTGATGAAATTCAATTAAAGCAAGGCAGAGACAGTGACCTTGAACTTCTATAACTCTTGCATATGTTTTTGTTTCACTGGTCCAACAGAAATTGCTTAGGAAATAGGAGAATGTCATCTGGATAAAATCGAGTCAGTCTACATTGCTATGTTCACAGAGGCTTCTGGGATGACAACTGCCATTTATGTCATGATTAAGTCAACACCATGCTTTGAGTTGTAGTTCTTGGGGACAACCCTTAGGTCATATAGTGGCTGCCTCAGACAATCTTATCCCAGCTTCAAGGTACTCTGTGGATCTGTACCCTTTCAAAATCCTAGTTGCTGATGATAAAGATAGCATTAATATAGTATTTTAAGATTTAAAAGTGCTCTACAAATGCTATCTTATTTGGTCTTCACACCAACCCTGTGAGGTAGATGCTATTATTTCCCTATTTGACAGATGAAAACATTGAAGCTGAGATGAGCCCTTGTCTATATATTTACCTTTACTCATAAGCTAAAAGATACAACTGATTTAAAGCAAAGGGATTTAATAAAATAGCATAGTAAGAAAAGAAGCTATAAATCATTCCCCCTCCCCATAAATCAAGGGTATACTGAAGTAAAGACACATATGAGGATTATTTTTGGCCAGGAAATATGAATAAAGGCATGCATATGTAAGAAATACATATGGCAGGGGAGATGTGGAAATTCAGGTAGGAGACATATTGAAAAGGGCAGATGCTATTGTCACTAGTCTGTGAAGAGTACTATTGGGGCTCTATGCTTAATATAAAAAATAAAAATGAAGAAGTTTTTTTCCAAAAGCAACTTAACTTTTGCTAGTACAGGTGCAACATGCCAATTTCAATCAATAAAAAACTGATTCCTTTATTAAAATGTGATGTGAAGTGAAAATGTAGAGATATCATAATGTGGTGAATAGTAATAATCAAAATAATCGTTTTATTTATTATGAGGCAGCCTGGCAGAGAGGAGAATGAACTAGTCTAAGGATCAGGAAGATTGAAATTCCAATTTTTACTTTTGCCATGACCCAAAGAAATCACTTAAGCTCTCAATTCCCCAAAAAACTCTTCAAGATTAAGTTGCAATGGAGTGAAGGGATTTTCTTCATCTCAGAGTTCACTACTCCAATGATTTCACAGATCTTATCAAAAACTCCTATAGCCTTTGCTGTGAGGTTTTCAAAATCCATTATGGCCCCTCACCAGTTATTTATACCTTGCTAAAACCGAAGGATACTTGGACTCCACTTTCTTCTCATCATCAAACATCCTATGAATCCACATTGTCATCCATGTGAGGTTACTGTTTCCACCCCTGCAGATCACAACCAATCCAACCCCTCTCATCCTGTGTGATACTCATGTCTGCATCCTCAGTGTTTATTTGGCACATGGGAGGCTCTTAATGAATGCGTGCTGAGTGATTCTTTCAAGAAAGAGATTCTCTTGCATTTTATGGTGATCACTGTTTTCTTCCAGCTGCATATCTTTGATCTCTTGTTCTCACTTCACAGCCTCTCCCTCTCCTCTTCCCATCATGCATTTTCTGTCCTGATATCCTTATTTACTTCTGGATGTACAGATACCATAGTTGGAAATAGCCTGTAGTCAATTTGCAAAGAGGAATCCTGGAAGAGGATGTTGGGGAAATGGGATGGGATGGATTTGGGTATGTCAAGCTAAGGAGTTTGGTTTTTATTTGGTGGGGAATGGAGAGTCATAGAATGTTCTTGAGAATGGGAAGGGCATTATGCAAATCATGTTTAGGTAGAAGGATCTGCCAGAGACAGGTCAGCAGAGGTGACTGAGATCAGGGAAGCTAGTTTTACTGGAAGAACAATTCAGTACAATAGCTGCATGATTTTTAATCCAATTATTTCCATGTGCAAATTGCTAGACCCTTGTTAAAATGGAAGATACCATCCAAATATTAAAAGAATAAGGCCAGAATCAATTGAATGTAAATTAGATTTTTCACTATCTATTTTTTTTTTGGTAAAATTGCTCTCTCTGGATCCATAAGCCCAGACCATCTTTCTACTGCACCAGGCTAATCACATGACCATAGGATTTCAGCCAGACAGGCAAAGGGTACCCCGCTGAGCCTCAGATTCCTCATCCAGAAAGTAAAAAGTATAATATCTCCAGTGCCTACTTCACAGGATTGCCATAAAGCTCAAATAAGATAATATCTGTAAAGTGCTTTGTAAGCCTTAAATAAATATCAGCTATTATGAGCACCATGAGGTCAAGTTTACCTCTTGTGTCTCCCAGAAAACCCAATAGTAGTACACCACATATGTTGATGCTCGGTACGTGACTCTTGATTGGTAGATGAGGAAAGTTGGGATATTCTTTGTGAAGTCTCAGTCTGTTTACCTTCCAAGGTCTGTTACTAATCAGTGTTTTGCCATAGATAAGTAGAGAACCAGAAAGACTTTGCAATTTCATACCAATGAACAAGTATCCCAAATTCTCTTGAGCTTTGGGAGATTAAATGACTTGGCCCGGATCTCACACCCCATATCTATGAGAAAATGGACTTATTGAAACTTGGGCTTTCCTGATACCCAATTGGCTCTCTATTTATTCCATCAAACTGCCAATCATAATCTTTGTCACTATCATTATAATTTCTGTGGCTGCTACTTCTCATAATCACCACCCCTTATCACTTTCCATGCTAAACCACACCTCTCTGCCTCCACTTCCCCACTTTCGTATTTGTGTCCCAGTCCTTAGCACTGCACTTTGCACAAGTTTGCATTCATTCCCTTATTCCTCCAATTCTCCATTACTCCAAAATCCCACAGCCAATAAGCTCATCTGGTCCAGCATCCATGTGAATGTGAAATAGAAAAACTTACCCTAAGATAAAAAAGCATCAGCCTTGCCAAAACAAGGCTCCCGCTTCTAAAACAACTTCTGCACAATGATGAAGAAAGAAGCCCCTGACTCTAAGGGAAGAAGGGAAGGTGGAGGCTAGCGACAGAGGGATGTGACAGCTTCTGGCGCACTCAAGTACCTGGGCAATCAATGACATGCATTAGGTGAACCTGACAAAGTGTCCCCCAGTGAGCTTCCCTAGTTGACATTTCTTTTGTTTGTCTTGTGAAGAGTCCCCAGCCTCTTAGCAGGAAGGTAACGGAGCTCCGACCTTTGCTGCTAGAGGCAGGGGTTCCCGTTCTTCAAATGCTTCACCAAGCTGACCTTTGTCCCCATCCTGGGCCTTCTGCAGAACCCTGAGGCTGTCGGGTGGATTCCCAGTGAGGAAATGTTGCTGCCTGCCCCAAACCTGTCACCTCCAAATCAGCTGGTCGGCAGAATCCTCCCCTGGAAGAAGCCAGTCCCCTTCTTCAATACGTCATGATCTGTGAACTCGCTCACAGGGAACTTCCTCCAATGGGGCAGGCTGAAACCCTTCCATGCGGGTGATCTTCATCAACTAGTTGCTATTGCTGCTTTTAATGAGTCAATCACTAGACAGTTATTAAAATTTATTCAATTTTAATTTGAAAAATGAAAATTTATTAAAATGCCTAGTACGGTACTAGATACTAGATATACAATTACAGTGACTCAAGCATCCACGGCCTTCAAGGAGCTGGTCTTACATTGCACGCAGTGACATGATATGATGCTAGAAACATCAAGTTACATTATATTACATCACACTACGATGAGAAAGACTACCAAGACGTATGTTAGTAATGGAGAATAAGTGCAGAAAGAATCATTGCAACCATATGCAAATGGATGCATCCCAGCTAGCTTGGGAGGGAGAACACGAGGGAGGAGCTGGGGCCATCAGGAAAGGTCAGAAGAGGGAGACTCAGCATGTTTAAAGAACTGAAGGACTTTCAAAGATGGCTACAAGGAGGGAACACACACATCCTGGACCCAATTCACATCACTGTCGCTGCAGCTAAAACCGAAAGTCTGTAAACTGTCCAATCGAGTCTCAAAAAGATCCCTTCTCTTTCCTCACATGTGCCATATATACTCACACACAGCCCCTCATCTCTCCTTCCCTCTTACTGCTATACTAGCCTCCTATTGAGTTTTCCTGCCTCTAGTGTCCCTCCTCTCCAATCTGTCATCAACACAACTGCGAAACAGGTGCTCCTACAATTTGGGAGGGGCCATTTGGCATTGTGGTGAGACATCAAGTCAACCTCAAAGTCAGGAAGACTGGGATTTAAACTCCTCCCACTGACGCTGGACACCTCACTGAGCGTCCCTAAGCTACTCTTTAGAAATATAAACGTGTTGACAGAGAGATTTACCCTGCTGGGAGGTCCCTTTAACCAATTAAGTGACAGGTCTGACTCCAAAATTAATAAATACAATAGTTGTCAGCCAGGAATGGTCTTGGCCTTATGAGAAACTGCCAATAATTCCTTAGATATCATGGTGAATTTATTAGACTAAACATAGACTGTAAGATTTCATGCTGGAATAGAGCAGA
The DNA here is from genome assembly GCA_023553655.1 of Myrmecobius fasciatus. NCBI lineage: Eukaryota > Metazoa > Chordata > Mammalia > Dasyuromorphia > Myrmecobiidae > Myrmecobius > Myrmecobius fasciatus. The sequence goes on along the minus strand of JAJPUD010001085.1, from coordinate 462,372 downwards.
GATGCAACTCCCAGAGATCAGGTGGGCTCGCTCTCAAGTGCATCCCCTCAAACCCTGTAGCCATAGCATCTCTATCTAGGGCCATTTTCTCTCCCCCCCCTCAAGGAAGAGTATGGGGTTCATGTCCTTTGGGGTGCAGCCATTCCCTTGGCAGGTTTCTTGTTTCCATCCCCCCAGACTGTGCCCTTTGTTCCCCCACTGCCCTCCCATGTCCCTGGTAGAATTACGGTTGAGTTTAGCTCAGGTCTGGGTAGCCTAACTTCATCTCCTCCCCACATTTCCCCCTCTTCATTCAATCACCTCGAATAAGCCAGAGGCCTAATGGGATATGGCAGAGAGTAAGCAATTAGCATCCTTTTTGTGACCTGGAAATGGTCTCTGATCTAGTCATCTCTTGTCTCATTTAATTTAGCCATAAATAAGTATCAATGTTGATGTGTACACATATATGTACATAGACATTTGCCTATATTTATGTGTGTGTTTTTAATTAAAAAATTTAAATTTTAACTTATTTTAATTAATTTTATTATATTATTATAATATACTATGTGGTATATATTAAATAAAATAAATACAAAATTGATTTAAATGATAAAGAAATTTAAATAGACATGTAGTTTAAAAATCACATGTCTGTATATTTGCACACAAGCATATACCTATGTGTGCACATCTATAATTGCATCTGTGTGCATCTGTGTATGCTTTATAGAAGCATCAAGCTCCCCGTGAGATCACCCCCCTCTCCAGCAGCACCTGCTGCGCAATTGTTCATTTGAGAGGTCTGCCTGAGGCAGGAACAGGTTAAATGACGGGCCCCTACACACAGCTGGTTTGTGTCAGAGGTAGCCCTGACCCCAGATCCCCAAGGAAAGCTCTATGCCCTTGGGTACCTGACCCCAAGCTTCTGCAAGGAGACTCCCTCCCAGTGTGGCTGGCTAGTTGGGGTAGAATGAGCTAGTTGGGGAGGGGGTGAGCTCCCACTTAGCGGAGGTCCCCAAACAGAGGCCAGCTGGCCACTTGTACACGTGTTGCAGATTTGCTACTCAGGTCTGCTTTAGATAAGGCTTTGGAGGACTCTTCCAGCTCCAAGATGCTATCGATTGTATTTTATTTTATTTATGTATTTATTTATTTATGTATTTATATCATCCATCTTTTCCCCTCATCCATCTAAAAAGTGCTAAGTGTTTATAGTAACCACATGCAAGCTTTGATCTCAAGGAGTACATGCTACAAATCCAAATAAAGTATAAAAGAGCTCTACAAATTACTGTGAGATTGGATGAGAGAGGGGGTCATTTAACTTCTCTGCGCCTCAGTTTCTTTAACTGTAAAATGGGAATAATGATGGCAGCTAGCTCTCAGAATTGCAAGGCTAAAATGATATAATAATTGAAAGGCCTTTCCACGCCTTCCAATAATGTCTAGGTGCTAGATATTATTGTTGTTGTTACAATAATCATTATCAGGAACTATAAATTTCCGAGAATCAGACAAGTTAGTAGCCACAAACTACTTTATACATTTAAGCTTTTGGTAGCCTTGAGACAGAAGTGAAGTTTCAGTGAGAGAGAGGCCATTGCCCTCCATCTTTTCAGCTCTTCTAAGGCCAGGCTAGGATTTCAACTAGAGGGGGTGAGCCCCAGTTAAGAGAAGGTGCAATGATCAGCCCTCTGATCCAGTGGGGATTGCAGAGCTGGTGAGGATCTCCCAGTCTTTGGTGAGGAAGTAGCAGATCTCAGGTGCAGGATGAGGTCCAAGTACTCAGACGGGGCCAGCACTTTGCTTCGTGTTGATTTATGCTCCCAGTTGGGAGAATGGTTCTGAGGAAATGATGGATAAGCTTTTGAAAAAGTCCCAATAAAACTTTAAATAAAGAAAAGGACAGAAAAGTTCAGAACCTTACAACCCTGAGAGGTTAGGAAATAACACTGAAGAGTTAGCTTACATCGTTTTTAAAAAGTTATTGTAGTGTTTCAAAAAGTCACCTTGACCCCAACCCAAAGCCCCCAGATCTGGCTTTAACCTGTTTTCCTGACCCTCAGAAAGATAAAGTGATGACCTAGCACATCTGGAGGCAAATTCAGTCTCATTTCCCTGACCTGCTGCTGACATCCCAGCCACAGGCTCTCTGCCCTTGATAAAAACAGATCCTGTCTTTTCCTCTCCCTCCACTAGCCCTTCAAGTGACAGAATAATGGCTCCAGTGACAAAGGCAGGGGACAGGAGAGCTGTCTTCATAGATTCAGAAGACTGTCATGTGAAGGCAGAGGGCTTTAGTACATCGTGGGGAGTTCCTGCGGGCAGAATTGAGACAAGAGGTGGAAGGAAGGACCAGGGAAGCACATTTGCAGTGAAGAGATGGAGGAATTTTCCACCCCTTTGAGCTTCTGACAATGGAATAATCTCCCATGAAAGGCTCATAAGATCATCAATATAGAGGCAGGTGGGAGCTAGGACGACCTTGTTTTAAAGGCAAGGAGACTGAGAACCTGGTATGAAGTGACCTGACCAACATAAGGAATAAAAATCAGAGCTGGGGTTTAATGCTAAGGTCTTCTGCCTACAAATCCAGCCATGTAGGCAGTGAGATCCTCATCCGTGGAAGTCAAAATTTATTATTTACTTTGTTCTTCACCCGAGCCATAAAACTCAGACTCTCAGTTTTGTTGGAACAACAGAGGTCACTTAATCTAAGACAGCCCCTCTATAATATTCCCCCCCCCAAAAAGTAACTATTCAAGTCTTCCTTGAAGATTTCAAATGGGAGGGTTAAAGGTTGGAGGAGACTCACTACCTCCCAATGTCACCCCTTCCACTTAATTTTGAAAAAAAATTTAAAATATCAATAACTGGCTTTTATATAAATTTTTAATGTGATTTTCACATAGATTATTGCATTAGAATTGTAACCCTGGAAAATAAATACTAAAGGTAATATCAATTCCCATTATACAGGTCAATTGATCAATCCATTGTATTCTATCCAGTTGTTCATGCTGGCCATCTTGTGTGTACTGCCATTTCCCTGTCCCTAGAAGCTGATACTCCAGACAAGACCTCCAGAGACCATGATCACAATTCCTGGGGAGCTCATCCACTCAGCTTTAGAACTCTTAAGCTGATCGGTCCTGATTGGTGAACACAAAGTGATCTAGCTTATGCTATCCAGTCATCCCCAGAGCACACTATGGTCTACATTTCAATCTTAATATTTCTCCTGTTGTCATGAATTTGCCTTCCTCCCTTCTGGAGCTCCTCCCTCCACATATTCTTCTTCTATCTCTTTCTTTGGATATAATATTCAAATCAATACCATCAATACTACTAAAAGGCTTTGCCAAATTGAGTTTCCTGAGAATCAGTTGCCCTTTCCTGTGGTTCAACCAGATCCAAATTCCCTTTCCAGGTAATGATTCTCCTAGATAAGTTGTCTCACCCGTACTAGGATGTAAGCTGCCTGAGGAGGCTAAAAGAAATTAGCTTTAGACAAAAGTTTCATAGCATATTATCATACTAAATTCTAATGAACACATAAATCAAATAATAATAGATAACATTTATATGGAACTTAGTATGTGCTAGACATTATGCCAAGCTCTTTATAAATATTATCTCCTTTGATCCTCATAAGCCTGCAAAGCAAGTGCTATTGATATCCTCATTTCACAGATGAGGATATAGGGGCAAACAGAGATTAATCAACTGGCCAGGGTTACACAGCAAGGAAGTGTCTGAGGCAGGTCTTCCTGATTTCAGGCCCAATATTCTATCTATCTATCTATCTATCTATCTATCTATCTATCTATCTATCTATATCTATATCTATCCACTGTTCCTTCTGTCATATCATGAACAAAGTGAAAGAAAAGGGAGGAGGAATCTTTCATAACCATGAATAAAAAGGTTCTTGACTAACAAAGGACATTAATAATCATAAAATATTAAATGGATCATTTTGGTTACACAAAATAAAAACATTTTGTATAAGTTAAATCAATATAGTTAGAATTATAAAGCAAATAACTGTGTGGGATCTCTGTAGCAAATTGATGAGATATGAGTGACATCAAAGATATTTCATGAGATGATATAGGTGGATGAGAACAAGAGCTATTCTCCACTAGATAAATGAGCAAAGAATTGGAAAAGGTACTTTAAAAAAAATAGGAGTTATTAACAACTACCTGGGAAAATACTTCAATTCACTAATAACAGGAGAAATGAACATTAAAACAATTTTAAAATATTAAGAAACATTAAAACATCCTTCTCATGTTTACCAAATCTGCAAAAAAGAAAAAGAAGGAAGACAAAAAGAGGAAGATGAAAAATTTGGGAGGAATTGTAGGAAGAGGAGAAATGTCCTCATGCACTCTTAGGAGACCTGCAAATTGGTCCAACCATTTTGGAAAACAATTAGAAACTACTCTAAAAGTCACTAATTTCTGCTTATGCTTTGACTATTTTAATACCCTTCCTAGGTTTAATCCCTAGATAAGCTAAAGAAAGAGGAAGATGATGCAATAGAAAAATATTTTGTGGTAGCAAAGAACTAGAGACAAGGTGGTTGTTCATTCACTGAAGATGACTAAACAAATTCTCAAATATTATTCCATCAACAAGAATGACAAAGGATAAGACGTCTGAAAAATATGGAGAACTTTCTTGTAATAATGTAGAGAGAAGTGAACAGAACCTGGAGTGCAATTTATATGGTGCCTACAAGTATGTAATGGGAAGTATTTGTGGAAAACTCAAGAGCTCAGATTAATGCAATTATCAATTACTGATGAAAAAACATGCTTCTCACCTCTGGACCACAAGGCAATGGAGAAAAGGTTCAGAAAGAGGAGAGGTCAGTGGGTTTATTTCTTTTGCTGGACTATATTTATTTATTGGAAGAGAATGATTTTGTGGTGGTGAGGAAACAAAGTAGATAAAAAAAATTAATAGGTGGTAATAATGATGCACAAAAGAAAGAAAAATGTTAAAACATTTTAAAACAGAAGATCATGGAAGAAAGCTTAGTAGGGAACATATAAGTAAAATAATATTGCTAGTTACTTTAGTATCAATATAAACTTTAAAAAGAAAAAAAAAACCTGTACTTAAGTTTACATTGCATTATTTTCTGTTCTTAATATATCAAAACTGAACTCCAATATTTAAGTTGGGATTGCAAAAGGTGCAATATAGCTCAGACTTCTAGGAGCAACCCTAAGAATCTGAGTCTTTAGAATTGTAATTCATGAGCCCCCATCAATGCATTTCTCACTTCAATCAGCCAATAAACATCAATTACCTTTTAGCAAAGGTCGTATTTACCAAGGGGGTATGGTAAGAATAGCTGGTATCAAATATTCCCCCACCCCAAACTAGGGAATCACTTTCCAATAAACATACACAAATCTTTTTGCAAAATAGTCTTGAACTTAAGGTACAAAGAGAGAGTGGCAATGATATAAACAAGACATATGGCCAAAAGGAAAGCTCAGAACTCTTGGCTACTGGAAGTCATTTTCCAAGTCCACAATCAGCATTTTTATCTGAAGAGACTGAACTCTATAAATTTTGTCTTCCTTTAGGTGACTCTCCTTCCATATCGTCTGCTTCTGTTTGTCTTCAATGTATCCCGCCTACTCCTGTTTCAATGTGTTTTCTTCAATAAAAAATGACAATTTAGGGGTGTTTAACCTTCCCTCTGGGCTTCCTGCCTGGGCACATTTGCTGCCTTCTGGTAAAGGCACAAGGATCTGCCTCCTCAAAGTTCTCTTGACCCAAAAATCCTCTATTTTTTGACCAATTGACTAATTTGGTTCACATTCCCCTAATGCTATTCAAAGCCCACCTTCCAGCCCCTCAAGACCCTGGCTAGCTCCTTTGGGCAGCTTGTGCTTTCCTGGAGTGATTGGGTCCAGTTAGTGTCAGAGGAAGAATTTGAAGCTCAAGTTGCCCTTATCCCATGGTTTAAAGAAAGCAACATTGAGGATCTTATTTTTCAAAAAGAAGTTCTGAGGTTTCTGAGGATCTTCCATAACTCTTGGTAGGGCCCTCTATAGGTACAGTAGACATCAGGATTAGAAAAAAATGAAGTCATTGGACTAGGTGATCTCTGAGGTTCCTTCCCTTTTTGTTAATTTTATATTCCAATTCTTAAATACTTCAAGGAAAGGGGGTATTAGAAGAGAAAGAGAAGGATCTTGATCAACCCTGTTCAAAAAGGAGATAACTATGGTTTCTGAAAAGCAATGCCAGTTTAGCACAAGTTATACCAAGTCCTACAAAACCAGGGCCCTGATAAAGCAGCATCTCTAAGGAGGGGACTGTACCACTGGACACGGATGCTTGTTGCTTTCAGGAAGATGTTTTCCAGAGGTTTTCTCTACTCGGTACTATTCTTAGGCTGAGGATTGACAAAGGGGAACAATATGACTCATAGAAATATTCTCCCCGTCAACGTGATTTGAGTCAGCAGAAATTATGTGCAAGTACAAGAAACGCATATGAATTTGTGAGGAGGAAGCTTGGAAGAACAGAATCTAAAAAGGTGGAAGAGGGGTTCCCCAATTCAGCACCTCAGTAAGATGCATTTGAGCAGATCTTGCTTTGCTGAAACCCAACAAGGGGGCAAGATGTAAGGCAATGATTCTCCATTTCTCTTGTGCCCAGTTCCTCCCTCACAGGAAGATAGACATGTGCCTATTTCTCAGAAGGACATTTATCTCCAATTCTTTAAAAAATTATTTATCTTTTTATTTACTCTTTATTTTAAGAGCTGGTAATTATGATAAGTAGATTAACCTCTGTATTGCTCATTTGTATGCGTCATTGGTCACAAGCCCTAAAGAGGGGCGATGGGTGAGTGAGCAAGAGAAGATAGACTTAAAATAATAGAACTTTTTTTCTTTAAAGCAGTAGTCATTGGGAGGGGGCTCAGAGATTTGAAAAATAAAATTATTAATTTCTTTTCATAATTTCCCAGCATATAGGGAAAACATTTATACTGACACCCCTCTAGATAAAGGGTCAGTAGTGCCTGGGAACTTTGGAGAATTATGCTAAACTGTGTTAGTATTTGACTTAAGGCTTTTGCTATTATCCTCCCTATCCTCCCCCACTTAGTAAAGATGATAAGGAGGGGTGAACTTCCTGAAGGAGAGTTATCAATGGAGTGGATAGATAGGTGGTGTAGTGGTTAGAGCACCAGATCTGGAATCAGGAAATTAATCATTTTATTTTTTCAATTATTTGAATCCCTCACCCCAAATGATTAAAACCCATTGCCCCTTTCTATGACATTTTCTCTGATGTCCTCCATTATTGGAATACTTTCTTCCTCCTCTGTTTCAATTACTGGCCTCCCTACTCCTTTTAAGTCTCCCCTAAACCTGACCTCCTACAGGAAACTATGCTCAGTGCTTCTTAATTCTAGCACCTTCCCAGACTTCAGAAAAACCTGGAAAGACTTCCATGAACTGATGTTCAATGAAGTGAGCAGTCCCAGGAGAACATTGTGCACAGTAACAGCAACACTGTGAAATGATCAATTATGAGAGACTTAGTCCTTCTTGGCAATGTGGTGATCCAAGCACAACTCCAAAGACTTGTGATGGCAGATGATATTCACATCCAGAGAAAGTCTATGGAGACTGAATACAGATGGAAGCATACTATTTTCACTATTTTATCATTTATTTTTTTTAATTTCTTGTGGTTTTCCCCTTTTGTTCTGATTCTTCTTTCACAAGGTGACTAATGTGGAAATGTGCTTAACATGATTGTACATGCCGTAATCTAGATGAGGTTTTGTTTGTAGTCTTGGGAAGGGGGATGGGAAGAGAGAGAGGGAAAAAAGTTTAGAACTCAAAAGCTTGTTAAAAAAATAAATATTGATAACTATCTTTACTTGCAGTTGGAAAAAAACCTATTAAATGAAAAAGATTCAAGTGACTTCCTTCTGCAATTTCCTATTAGTTCTGCATGTAACTTACTTTCTGTATATTTGTTGGTTTGTTGTTTCTTCCATTAAATCATTAATTCCTTGAGGACAAAGACTATCTTTTGTATATTTTCTATCCCAAGCTTTTAGCCCAGTGCCTGACACATAGTAGGAGCTTTATGAATGTTTGACTGAGAATAGGCTAATTAACTAGTGCAAGCAAGTGATTGATCCAGGGCAATAGAAGTGCCTAAAGAGAGGAGTCATGTGTAAGAGACATTAGGAAACAAAATCCATAGGCTTTTGGCCACAGCTGACTCCAGCTTCCCTTTTCCAGCCAAGTGCACTTTATTCCCCTTTATACCCTTTACTTTCTGGTTCAAATGGCCTTCTTACAGTTCCTGGCAGTCTGCTTTTCCTCTCTCGTCTCCTTTTTGCAACCTAGAAGATTTGTAGTTCACTATGGTCCAATCTCATGACTGTTTCTGAAGAAGCTTCTACCATTCCTTCAATTCTATTCTACTTCCTTTACCTGAATGATTTGGCACTTATTGTGTGCTCATAAACAGCTGGAAGGCAGGACTGAACTTGGAGTCAGGAAGACCTGAATTCAAATCCTGCTTCAACCATTGCTTGCTGTGTTTCATTACTTAACTTTTCCCAGACCTGATTTTCTCATTTGTAAAATGGGGGTAATAATATATACCTATAGAATCTTGAAGATTAAATGAGATAATAATAAAATGTTTTTCAAATCTGGAAGAGCTACATAAATTAGAACTCTTGTGACATGGGTACATGCTGGTTTCTACATCTTCCCCATAGAATATGAATTCCTTGAGAGCATGGGCTCTTTGAAGCTTTGCATCTTCAGCACCTGACACACTGCCCTGCGCATAGTAGGTAAGTCATTGATTCTTGCTGAATGAATAAGTCAGTTTTGATGCTCAGGAAGCTGAGATACAGAGCACTGAAGAGACTTGCTGAAGGTCCCACAGCAGGATTCACAGAATCACAGTCTCAGTAAGGAACCCCGATCTTGGAAACACAGGTGCCCAACAAGTGATGATCCAGCTAGAGGAAGTGCAACAATCCCTGAGACCCTGCTCCCTCCTGGGACTTCTCCAGCTGAAAGGAAAATGCTCTTGACCTCAAACCTTTTATCTAATCCAGGTCTTCTGATCCCATATCCAGGATTGTTTCCATGTTGCCTCTCAAGAAACCTGTGTCTTCACTATAATAGGATGTCCTCTAGTAGCTATTACTGAGGAGCAACAGAGTAATGGTTAACAAGCCTGAACCATGTCAGACTGTTTTTGCACACTATGAATCTGGAGGTAAAGAACTCCCCACCTCTTTGTCTGTCTGTCTCCATTTGTCTTGTTCTTTTTCTCATTCTCTTCCCCACCCTTCTGACTTCATCTTTGTCTTTTTCTCTGCCTTTCCATCTTTTTCTCTTTCCCTTCAATTTCCTCTTTGCTGTATCCCTGTCTCTCTTCTGCTTCATTTCTCTTCTCTTTTTCCTCTTCTCTTTGTCTCTGTGTCTGTCTTCCTTCAGTCCTCCCTCTGTCTTACTGTTTCTTTCTTTATTCTTCTTTTTGTCTGTATTTCTGTCTCTTTCTGGGTCTTAGCCTTTCTCTGTCTTTTTCTGGGCTATCTCTCCATTTCTGTCTCTCTCACACACACACACACATACACACATATGCACACATATGCACTCTTAAATGTGTTACTGACTCTCTTGATAACTCCACTGAGAAAGCAAAGCCAGTTGAGGTGTTCTAGAATCCCAACAAACAACAGCTGGGCTCTTATTTTTATCCATAAACCACAAAGAGACATCTCTTGAAGGGAAAATCCTGGTTCAATAAATGACAAGTCTTCCTGAAGGAGAAAACCATCCTCTGGTTTTTTCTGACCTTCCCCTCTGTCTCTAGTGTGTGGAGTCTCTGGGACTGTAAAAGGCAAAGCTGATGGGGCAGCTAGATGGCGTAGTGGATAGAGCACCAGCCCTGAAGTCAGGAGGACCTGGGTTCAAATCTGGTCTCAGACACTTCACATTCCCTAGCTGTGTGACCCTGGGCAAGTCACTTAACCTCAATTGCCTCAGCAAAAAAAAAAAAAAGGCCAAGCTGATGTGTGGGTGGGGAGGGGAAACCCTGAGCTTGGGAAAGACTTCCCTTGAAATCAGAGAATAACTGAAGAGGGTACTCTGGAGAAGTGGGAGATGCCATGTTCCCAGGGTGCCAGGAAGGAGGAGGAAGGACCAGCGATAACTTCTCTGGTCTTTTCTCCTCCATTTTTTTCCCTCTCGTCCATGAGGTATGATCTTTGAGTTTCTCTCAGCAGTCCCTTAGCACATTCTTCCATGGATCTGTGAGCACATCAGGGACTCTCCCTCCCTCAGGCAAAACATCCCCCAACATGCACCCTCTCCTCCTTCAGAATGTTTGCCCATATGGGACCACCAGCGATGCTCATGTGGACCCAGAGATCTCTCCAATTTGCTGATGGTCTTCTCGTGGCCCATGGATCCCACTGCCACATTTGCACTCTCTGGGGCTATTTCTCTGTTCTGGGTTTTGGCCTGGTGGCTGCTTTTCCGGTCGGATGGATCCTTCCATCACATCACTTTGGCCTCTTCTGGCTGGCTGGTCACTGTCCCTAATGCACCGGTTCCTACTTAAGCCCGCCATGCTTATTCCATTACTCTGATGATCCCATGAAGCCCTTCTCTTAATTCATAGGAGACAGGCATTGCTGGGAGATTTTCTTTTTAATGTTTAATGGTTTTGATGGAAGAGAATAGGACTTTAGGCTTATTCGGATGTAATGGGCAATTTTCCGCTATTTTGGAGTTCAGCTCTCTTTCCGGCTTGCCCAAGTCAGATGCACTGATGTCTTAACGCTACCCAAAAGAGACCGGCCTAGCAACGCTCACATCCTTTTTTGCTTCTTCCACAAAGAGTTTCTTCTGTCTAAAACCAGGGATCTTAATCTGGCATCATCTGTGGATTGTTTTAGTAGTTTGATGACTTATTTCTAGATAATTAATGTTCTTTATGATTCAATATATTTTATTTTAAACATTATGAAATATGATTCAGAGGAAAGGATCATAGCCCAGAACTTTCACTAGATTGATTTCCAGAGAAGCGCATGACAACAAAATAGAGAATTCAAGTACTTGGTGACTGGTCCAAGTCTCACCTGCCACGTCAGGCCTTAGAACGGTCAAAGTTGGCTCCCAGGCTGGTTGGAGTATAGAACGCATGGAAGACCACGGGCAACAAGCCCTCATTGCTCCATGAGGAGGGATGTTGGGGCTACCTGAAGTCAACAGCTCAGCCCTCAGGAGAGTGCTAGAGGTTCTTTTGGTCCCCTGTGGAGCTAGAAGTCCTTCAGATAGCCTCTTGTCTCCCACCTCCACCTCAGAAGACGTGGCAAGGATTCACTAGAGAGAGACTCAGCCCCAAAGGATCTCACTTTTGAAGATGGACATGTTGAAACCTAGAGAAATGACTCACTGACTTCATAAGCTATAATAATAATGCAATGGTACATGTAAAAAATCCATTTATTAATCACCTATTGTGTGTGCCAAGATGCCCGTGGTGGAGAAAATAGCTTAGATAAGACCTATTTCACAGCTTTTATCAAAAGACAGCTGTAATGTAAAAGACAGGGATGATAGAGTTCTTCTAGCTCCATTCCCTCATTTTATTGAGAAGGAAACTGAGGCCTGGGAAGATTAGTGATCTTGCCTAAGCTCATACAACAACAAGGATCCGAACCCAATCCTTGGATTGCCCCAACGACACTTTGGGGTACTGCCGGCCATCTGGAATATTAAATTGAAAATAATGACACCCAGAGTTATTACAAAATGTGTTCATGGGCAGAGATTGAGTTATCCAGCCTAGGGCAGATGAAACAACGCTCAGCCGGTAATCAGAAGGAAGGTTGTTGCTTTTGTTTGATTGTTTTTGTTTTGTTTTGTTTTTCACTGAAAAAGAAGCAAGCAGACAGAGACAAGAAAGTACTGGATGTGGAGTCAGGAAGACCTGAGATGGAGTCCTGCCACCTGCCAGCTGTGTGGCCCTGGACAACTGACTTAACCTCTTGAGAAAGATTTAGGCTTTCTAAAGTCGTGGTGCAGGAAGACCTGTTCTAGACTCAGAGCAGCCAGCCAAGGGTCAGCTCTAAGCCCATAACGACAGGTTGAGTGGCTTCTTAACTGTACCAGGGGAATCCAGGGATGGGCTGTTCTCCCAGATGCCAGTCTTGGTAATGGGCTTCTCCACAGGTTGTCCAGGCCCCCGGCTAACTGGCAATCCCAGGCTTTCTCCCTGAAAAGGTCCTTGCCAAGGTAAGGGAGAACTGGGCTAGAAGCCAAGGCATTCTTTCCTGCTTCTGGTCCTAGACTGAAGAAGGAGTCCCTCTCTCCTCTGCACAAAACCAGGAAGCTGGACATTATCAGAGACACAGAGACAGAGAGAGAAAAAGAGATAATAAGAGACAGACAGAGACAAAGAGATTGAGAGAGACAGAGAGAATGACAGAGAGAGAAAAAGGAAAAGAAAAAAACTAAACTTAGTATTATTGACTTATTTTCTTTTAGGCCTTCCTCTTTGCTCTCTCTTCAATCCTATATTTCTTCTGTCTTTTTAGACTTGCCTCTGGGCATCAGGAGATATCAGGAAGCTGGAGAAAACACTAGGCTATTTCCTTGACTCCAAAGAGTCTTAAAAACCTATATTTGGATTTATAGACATATGGATATGTATTGGTGCATATATTATACACACATGTGTGCATTTTTATATTTCGACACTGAAAGAGAGGAGACAGATAATACAGAGATGAGAGATGGATAGATAGTTAATACTTTTCTTCTGAATCACCTCTCTTTCAATTAAAGACAGTTGACTTTGGAGTCAGGCAATCGAGGTTCAGATCCTACTTTAACACTGTCCCCCCAGTATGATATGGTGGCACTCCCCAGTCCTCCCTGGGTCTCCAGTTGCACTGACAGAAAATCAAACAGGTTCAGTGGGTGAATCCATTATCCTTCTGGGATTACTTTCCTCCCCATAAAATAAGGGGGGTTAACCAATTGTCCTCTTAATCCCTTTATTCTGGACTGAGGATCTCGTGACCATTGGAGTCCTTCTATTTCAGACTCCAGAATCCTGGGATCTTCTGAAGTCCCGAGGAGGACAGTGGGGAGGGGGGGGTATTGTTTCTGTGGCTGGCTTCTCTCCTCCAGGATGTTCCCACAGGTGGTTCCTTCCTCATAAGATTTAGCACTTCCAGCCCTGTGGGGTCATTGTCTGCTCTCTGCTCCCATCTGAAGGAGGATGAGGTCTTTGCCAACTCAGGAAACTGGAGGAGTTTTGTCAGTGCCCGGGCTCCAGGTGTACGGCTGCGCGGTAATTCCCGAGGACCATAAGGATGCCGTTAGAGTGGCCCTGGGAGTTGGATGGATAGGAGAGAGAAGTTGAAAATGCTTGCCTGCTCAATGGGCTGCTGCTACTATAGGGCGGTAGGGTCTGGGGAACAGTCCTGACTCCTGCTGAATGATGCTAAACAGAGCGAAGCACAGGGCCTGGCATACAGTAGGTGCTTAATAGGTGCTTATTGACTTGACTGAAAAGCTAGGGGTCACAAGGTTTTGGCTGAGTGCTCAGTTCTGCTCTTCTCAGTTTCCTCTAAGTAAAATGCTAAAAAGCCGGATGAGAGAAGAAGCAAAATTCAGGTCACGTCCTCCAGAATTCCCGGAAAAGCCTGTGTGCCATCCTCTCCTCCTCAGTGCCATTGCTCCCTGCCTCTGCCCCTTGCCCTTCAGGCAGACTCTTTCTTAGTCGCCCTTTCCCTTGCTAATGTCAGCCATCCCCTGCCCCTGGGTAACAGCTCTGTCCTGGAGGGCAGCAGCAGGAAAGACTGCCCACACTGGTCGTGCTGCACTAGTAGGGCTCCATCCTTGGTACATCATGAAGCTCTGGGACTCCGAGGCCTTCTCCTCAGCCATTGCTAAGGGACCCAGTAAGTCCAGAGAGTGAGGAGCTTAAAGGGATCTTAGAAGCTTCCAAGTCACCGGCCCTGAGGACCTTAGACCAGGAGCTAGAAGGGACCTCTGAAGCCATCTCACTCAGCCCCTGCCCCATTTTATTGATGAAGAAATTGAGGGAAGGAAAGTAACTTCCCCAAGAGGACAGACATAATAGTTAACAAAGCCATGATTTCTGTCCAAATCTTCTGCCTCCAAGCCCCATGTTCTGCTCATTATACTGCACTGCCTTTTGTAACATGTTGGCTAACCTGTGGCAATAGCTTCAGTGGGGAGGCCTGCAGCAAGGGAGGGAGACCCTGTACTCTTTTTCCAGTCACACAGGGCCTTCTATAATGTCCATCCCTCCTTGATTGTCCTACCTGAAAGGAAACTATAACTGGAACCGCTTTGAGGGACAGGCGGTGCTGCCTTAGGCCTCTGGGAAATACTACTGGTCAAGGTTGGTCAGTGCCCTTCAAATCACCAAGTCTGGGCAACCATCCACTTCATCTTCCCAGGGGATCACTTTTGCCTAAAACTTGTCCCTAAATCCATTCATTTAAGCTGCAAGCAACGTCTTAGAACCCCATTCTGTTCCAGGCACTGTGCAGGTGCTGGAAAAAAAAAACAAAAACAAAAATAAACCATCACTCTGGCCTTTAAAGCAGCAATTATAAAGGAGGAAGAGATACAAAAAAATATATTTTTTTAAAATAAATTTGGTAAACACTACTTTCTTCTTCCTCCTATGACTAGATCTTCAAGGTAGAAGGAAATTCTGAGGTCAATTTGTCTGACTGCTTCATTTTACAAATGAGGAAATTGAGGCTCAAAGAAGTGGCTCTGGTTATACAGCTAATTTGCAGCAGGTTCGAGCTTGGGATCCAGGCCTCCTGATTCCTACTGGTTCTCTGTATTCCCTTCCAAGAATTCGCTCTAATTTACTGAACCAATAACCCCACCGCAAACAAGCCCTCCATGCCCAGCCTTGAGCTTGGGTTTGAGTTCTAACTGTGTGCCAGTGAAACTGGAAGATGCTGGAGAGTGTGAAAGCCCCTTGGGGGAAGGTGAGAACGTTCCCCTTTAAATCCCACGTGTCCCCTGGAACCTAGAACAGCCTGATACACGGCATCATTGCTAGTTGGCATTTATTGTGGGATGTTCCTTTTAGAAGATTTGTGGGAGCTCTGGCCCCATTCCCCCATGATGTGGTCCTGCTGAAACATTGTCTGCGTAGATCCATGAACTTCCCCTTGCTGTTGCTGCTGAAGCCAGAAAAGTGGCACCTGAGGTTGGCCAACAGGAAAGACCCAGTGAATCATCGCTCATGTGCCCTCGGCACGCAGAAGCCACACGTGTATCTTCACTGGCTTCAGAGACACCCAAACAGGGTCCAGAATGTTGGCTTTTCACACAAGGGCCTTTGGATAACATCGTCCTTCCAAAGAGAAGGTCCGGGACTATCTTCTTGCCTTCTGGGCTTCCGCAGGACCTATCATGGGACTTGTGATTAGTAGGCACTTAACAAGTGCTTATTGACCTGACCTGACTTGGAGGACTTCAAGTCACCCTTGTCAATGAGGGCATCTTTTCTTCCTACATCTGTGGGTAGATGGTGTGGCTCTCCATTCAGTGGGCACAGATATCCATATCCAGATACATGGGCACAATCAGGAGTGGGAGTGTGTCTGTCATTTGAGTTAGACAAAGTGGTCTTTGCCTCCAAAGCCCATTCTACTGACACAATATCCTCCCTGTGTGTCTTGGGTACTTTTCTAAAGGACATTTCTGAGGGCAGGAAATACACTTTCTTTGGGGGCATCTTGGCATCCAAGGGTCAAATACGGCCCTAAACACGAGACAGGAAGTAAATTGTTTGTGGATGATGATGAGCTGAACGCTGGGCAGGTAGGCAGGGAATGAATGAATAAATGACAAGTGAAATTGAATGCATGCATATAGGAATAATTAGCGAATGAACTGCATTTGTCATGTCCCTGCATCGTCCACAGCACCATGATAAGCTCTGGGGACCAAAATGGAAAACTGGGTCATTCCTTGCCTCCAAAGAGGTTTTATTTGGGTTGGTAGACATAACACAAATAAGTGAGCGTGGGTGGACTTCTCATCCTGGCCCTATTCCAAAAGCTTCTTTCAACTTGAGACTTAGATGGTTCTTGTCCTTTGTGCAGAAAGAGGTCCAAAATGGCGTCACTATGTCAGGGGCAAGTGGCGGTGGTAATGGTAATAAGTGGTGGCGATCAATCAGATTCACCTGAATAAGAAGGGGAAGAATATCTTGGGAGATCCATGATCCTTCAAGAATCTGAAGAACTGCTAGAGAGAAGAATTAGCCGTGCTTGCTTGGTCTCCAAAAAGGAATAATGTAGAAAGTGTGGAAATCGTTGATTTTGAGCAAAATCTCCCTCCCAATTAGAACTAACCAAGAGTGAAAAGGGCTGCCCAAGAGGGTATTCCTCAGTAGTGATCTTCATGCAAAGATCAGATGGCCCCTTGGTGCCAAAGGATTTCTGCTCAGGGCAAAGGAGAAGCCCTCCTTCTGGTCAGAGAGTCGGTGATGATTCTGGGCCTTTTGACAAATCTTGAGATGATTCTTCACTCTAAGGAGATGAGGTCGGCAGTGTCAGTCCCTGCTAAGAACACACTTGGATATGCAGAAACTCACTGATCCTAATTCTTGAGCCCTGTCTATCAGTGAGGGGCTTGTGCAGGCCCTTAAAAAAGGAAAAGGAGCCATGAAAACTGGAAATGTCTTTCCTCTTTCTTTTATCATGAGATAGAGCATATGGAGGTCTGAAGCCAAGGAAAGGCTTACTTGAAATGGAATTAGGGGAAAAGGACAGAATACGGCCTTAGAAAGACGTCATCTGTGGTCAGTCTGCTTACTCATGGCAACTCTGATTACAGTCCAACACAGTGGCCACAAATGAGGCACCCTGTCTGTGTCAGGGGAGAGGAAACAGTGACAGGAAAATGATTCTGAGCAGCCAGACGAGCCAAACTCTCCTTTTCATTCATTTTCTCCTTAAAAATCAAAATACTTGCCACGTCTTCTCTTTCTTTTTTGAAAAGCTTGTATTTTTGTCTACTCTTCTCCTTCATAATAATTTCAAATTCTAGATGTTGCCCACCCTATGCCCTGCCATGAGTCTTTTCCCTCCCCCAAAAAAATCAAAAGGCCTATGTAAAGAGGGAAGAAGAAGGAAAAGGAGGAAGGTTAGAATCCTAGGATCGTGGGGTTTGAGCTGGAAGAAATGAAAGCAAACTCCAATATGATATAGAGGAGGGAAGTCCTAACCAAAACTCACATTGAAGAACCAGGGGACCACTTGGAACTCAGGTTCTAAAGCAAACACTGTGAGTCCATAATCCTAACAGCAGAGCTCACAAGCCCCCACTAGTGTGCTTCTCTCCCTTCTCCAGAGCCTTCTTCTTCCTCTTCCTCTTCTCTGCCAGGCTATCTCCCTTTTCTTTCTATTCCTTGAAAAATACAGCAGAAATCCTATTTCTCAAATAGAAACTTAAACAAAGGAAATATCTGAACCAAATGTTTTCAAAACATTTGCAAACTGTCAACAGCCCCATGAAAGAGTGCTCAAAATTACTAATAATAAGAGAATTGTGGGGTAAGTCTGATGTTTTTACCTCATTCTCAAGATTTAGGCAATTTAACAGGAAGCCAGTACACACCATTTTTAGTGTCGTGAAGTCATTTTTCAGTCAGGTCTCACTCTCCATGACCCCATTTGGGATTTTCTTGGCAAAGATATTGGAGGGGCTTGCCATTTTCACCTCTAGCTCATTTTATAAATGAGGAAACTGAGGCAAACAAGTTCAATGACTTGGCCAGGATCACATATTGAATAAGCATCCGAAGCTGGATTTGAATTCAGGGCTTGCTGACTCTTGGTCTGGCACTCCATCTACCACACAGCTGCCCTAGAAATAGCTCCTAGCAAAAGCATAGACTCATAGATTTAGAACTAGGAAGGCCCTTAAAGGACTATGAGAGGTTCTCTCCTTGGGCCATATTAGGCAGAATAGTTTGGTCTCAAGTGGGAGAGGAGAACAGACGTCCCAGTGATGAGGGTAGGAGGCTGATAGTTGAGCTCAGGAGACAAAGGGAGCACAATTAGGACTCTGGGTGGTACCCAGGCTGTGTGAAGGGGAGTAATAGGCTCATGCAGGATGGATGCTTGAGTTGACTTCTGAAGGGAGCTTGGACTTCTGAGTCATAGTGGTAAGGATGGACAACATGGGGGAGAGTCAGTGTAAAAGCATGAACTATCATCTTTAGAGAACAATAATTAGGCTGATTTATCTAGAAGACTCTAGGGAGATTGAGTGAGAGTTAAGTGAAATCGGACTGCAAAGAAAAAAGGACGTTAAGGGGCGATCAGAGTAATTTTCATCAGCAGGTAATAGGGAGCTGCCACTCAAGCTTCTTTTTTTTTAAGCTTTTTATTTGTATAACATATGTATGGGTAGTTCCCCAACCTTGATCTTTACAAAGCTTTCCAATACAAATTTTACCCCCAGTCCCCTCCCCTCCCCTAGATGGCAGGAAGTCCACTACATGTTAATAATGTTGAAATGCTTGAGAAGTTATGCAAGAAAAATCCTATCTACAAGAAAAAAAAAGAATCAGAGAAAGGCAACACAATGCAAGCAAATGTCAATAGAGATCATGAAAATGTTACGTTGTGGTCCATATTTCATGTCCCTCTTTCTGGGTGTATATGGTTTTCTTCAGTGAACAACTGGAACTGGTTTGAGACAATTCTTTATTGCATAGAGCCATGTCCATCAGAATTGATCATCATGTAATACTGTTGTTGCTGTGCATGATGATCTCCTGGTTCTGCTCGTTTCACTCAGCATCAGTTCATGCAAGTCTCTCCAGGCCTCTCTGAAATCGTCCTGCTGGTCGTTTCTTACAGAACAATAATATTCCATAACATTCATATACCATAATTTATTCAGCCACTCTCCAATTGATGGGCATCCCTTCAGTTTCCAGTTTCTAGCCACTACAAAAAGGGCTGCCACAAACATTCTTGCACATGTGCCACTCAAGCTTCTTGAGCAAAGGAGAGACAAATTCAGTATTTTGCCTACAACAACAGAAAAAAGGTCATGGACTCCTTCTAATTGAACCATCCAAAATTTCAATGCTTCATCCAAAACTAAAAAAAAAAAATCTCAAAACTTTGCCAAGCTCGACACCAAATGGAAACTTAAGCATTTTGTATTCATCTGTTTTAGGGGTAGTTATCATTGGATTCTTTCTGTTTTCCCTATTTTTGTTCACTCACTGATTCCTGTATCCAGCCCTTTCCCATCAAGGATTAAATGTATATGTCTGCTTCAGACAGAGGCAGTTAAACTATTAAAAAGATGTATCTTTTGAAACTCAAAAAAAGAAAAAACTTTTGCCAAACTCAACAGATTTAGGGCCTGAAGAGCTTTTTTTTTTATTTTCCAAGTCAGCCCCTTCCTGTCTAGACCCCCATGGGACCAAAGGAGGGAGAACCTCAGTGTTTGAAATGGGGGAGCACTCATTGTTAACATCTCATCCCCATCCTGACTTCTTAAGGAACCATTGAGTCCTCAAGGGTCTGGCTGTGGAGCTTTGTGCTAGAAAACTGCTGGAACAGCCATTAACCGGTTGGAGAAAGCCCACCAGTTGGGCACAAGCTGAGCCAGAAAGTCTGCAGGGAGCACCTGGGTGGGAATCAGGTCTCCCAAAGGAGAAACAGAAGCTTCTGGGTCAGGACCCAGATAACCAGGCTGCCTCTGAAGGGAGGAAACCTGGAGAAATGGCCTCAAGTTCTGTCCTGTCCATCGGAGGCACAGAGACTGATCTTGGAAGTCTCTTGAGATGTGACAAGGTTGGCCTTGAAGGAATCAAGGCCTGGGGCCTAAATCAGGAAGGGAAGGAGTCTTTGCTCAAAGCTACCAGTGAGACTTGAGTCCTGAGCCCACGGGGGTCTGGGCAGAAAGGAGCTCACTTGGGAAATATTGCTATCCCTCAAAGCAGAGAATGGCAGCCATAGCAAGTGGCCTTAGATGTGAGGGAACCCAGGGCTTCCCCATTGAACTTCCAGAAACTGGCCTTTGAGAGACTGTGCAAAGTGGGTGGTGGTCCTGGTTCTTAGGACCCTATGACTTTACTGCTGTAAGAAACTGCCTCTAGAGAGAGAGAGAGAGACTGACCAACACAAGGTTTTGGAGTCTGGCTTTGGAGTCAGGAAGCCAGGTTCATATCACACCTCAAAAACAGGCAGTCAGCTGGGTGGTGCAGTGGATAGAGCACCAGCCCTGAAGTCAGGAGGACCTGAGTTCAAATCTGACCTCAGACACTGAACACTTCCTAGCTTTGTGACCTGGGCAAGTCACTTAACCCCAATTGCCTCAGCAAAAATAAAATAAAACAAAAACAGGTAGTCTGTGTAATTCTGGACAAGCTAGGTAGGATGGCAGTGTCCCAAGCATTTCTGAGATCTCTCTCTCTCTCTCTCTCTCTCTCTCTCTCTCTCTCTCTCTCTCT
>JAJPUD010001085.1:419638-441791 GCA_023553655.1 Myrmecobius fasciatus | reverse complement strand
TCTCTCTCTCTCTCTCTCTCTCTCTCTCTCTCTCTCTCTCTCTCTCTCTCTCTCTCTCTCTCAGGATCAAGATTTCCCTTCTCTGCTGGTTGCCCAGCTCACTCGGCTCACAACATCAGACTTAGAGGACAGCTGGAGGCTGGTGGTGCTCCTGGAAAGGTCCCCCAGATGTCTCTTCCTGTGCCTGACTGGAGAGACATTAACCACAAGGCTGTGGGAGAGGGGGAAGGACCCCACAGTGTCAATCCTCTCCTATCCCAGGCAGGAGATGAGCCCCCTCCCTCAAATCCCCATTCTCGTGTGGGGAACAGACAGACTTTATTTCACCCCCTTCCAGTTTCCCCAAACACTTCCCTCCTCCTTAAGAGCAGCTCTGGGAAACAATGGCCTGTCTCCCCTCCTGGGAGAACCAATAACAGCTCCAGAGGTAGTTGGATTTGAGCCCATGTTAATTAAATGAGTGGCTGCCCCCTCCCTGTGCAGGCCCCTGTTACTGGGCTGTGTTGGTCTCCCACAGGTGCAGTGGACAATGGGTCACTGTGCAGACCTCTGGACCTTGGCTAATTAGTGTGTGCTCCTGGGGTCTGGCTTGGTCTTGTCCTGTTCCTGAGCCCCCATGCTGCCTTTCTCAATGCTGTCCACACGGGTTCAATGAGGCTGCTTCAAAGGATGAGTGTGCAAGGGGAAATGAGGATTTTAATTGGAAATGTCAATCAACTCAGCTTTTTGAAGGAGGAAGGAATTACCCACAGGCTTCTTGGGAAACAGTAGTCCTTTGTTGTTGTAATCGAGGATGACCAAGGGGTTGCTTTTTGTTTGTTTGTTTTCCTTCTGCCCTTTACTTTGGTTTTGTTTATGATTTACTATAATTTTCAGCCAAAGCAGGTCAGAAATGCCTGAAGAATATTGCTACCATTTCTACCAATCCAATAACATGCAACTATTAAGCATCTACTGTATGCTTCTGGTGCTGGAGAGGCAAAGATTAAAAAAAAAAAACCAAATTCTGAGGAGCTAGGTGGCACAGTGGGTAAAGCACCAGCCCTGAAGTCAGGAGTGAGGATCTGAGTTCAAATCTGATCTCAGACACTTAACACTTCCTAGCTGTGTAACCCTGAGTAAGTCACAACCCCAATTGCCTCCACCAAAATAAATAAATAAGCAAATTCTGCCTCAAGAAGCTTATATTCAATCAATAAAAAGACAAACACTTTGATAAATAGACACAAAAAACTAAATCCACATGCAAAATGATTATGTCTGTGTGGTTAGGATGCTATTGCTTTTGTTCTTTAAAAGGACATGGGGAGGAGATGCAGCAAAAGAAACAATATTCAGAAACCATGAAAAAATGGGCATCCTTACCAGCATCATTTTATGCTTCAAGATCATTTTCCATTCTAGAATCCTCAATCCTAAATGTTCAATTTAATTCAATTCAATAAACATTTGTTACAGAATCATGCTGTATTTCTGATCCAACTCCATAATTTTAATATAATTTATAATGAAAGGTAATTTAAATATATAATTATATAAAGATAAGTTTTAATAAATGAGCTAGTGGATTCACATCAGTCTCTCTAGACGGCCCTCGCCTTTTCCTCCTTACCAGAACTTTTTTTTCTCTTTGTGACTTCTAGAGAAGTCCCCTCGAGCTAAAGTTGCTCCTATGTTTTGTAGGATTGTATCGATTCTTCCTGTGACCCCTTTCAAACCCATCATTTTCTTCTCCTCTATCATATGATCCAAGATGGAGCAGTCACTTCCTTCCAAGATTTCCCATTAATTCCACCCCAGCATTTATTCTCCCTTTTTGCTGAGAATCAGACCCTGCCTAGCATTTTCCCTAATTGGTTCCTTCAATCATTTTGAAAAATGAATGGATCATTCAGATGAATTAAGAATTAATTTGCTTCTTTCCTTTTGGCAGGGAGAAGATTCCAGCAGACATTGGCCCAAAGGAAGTCTGTCCTAAACACTAAGTGATGCTGCTGTGCGATCTTCGAGATCAGTCTCCTGGACTCTTCACGTACCTCTTCCTAGCCAGGCATCTGTAACATAGTCCAGTACTTAATCCACCTTCTCTCTATCTACCCTTCAAATATCTGAAGGCAGATCCCATGCTCCATCTAAAGTTTCCCTTCTCTGCAGTAAATCTTCACACCTATTGTCTGTTTCTACTTCTATTGATCTCTCGGACCAAATTTCCCTTCCTCTTTCCTGGGTTCCCTCACCTAGCATATATTCTTTATAATTGCTCTCCCCTGAGTTGTCAAGTTTCTTTGAAAAACCATATTCTCTTCAAGGTCTCATCTTACCCAGTCTCAGAGATACTTAATAATCCAATTCGCTTCTTTGGGTTAAGGTTTCTGATTCATCTCGTATCTTCTACATAACCCATAATTTGAGCATTTTGATAGCTCTCTAAGGCAATGAGTTATTATAAATAATTTTTTTAGGTTTTTCTCTCTGTGAACTTCTGAGGTCTTTATTGCTATTGACTTTTCTATATTTCATCATCTCTCTATATGATTTCTAGGATGGTAGTTATGTGTGGACAGATTTGTTCCTTCTCATTTCCTTTTCAGTTTAAAACCTCTCAGTTAGACTTCTAAAGATCCTCTCCCAGTCCATTTTTAACAGTCCTGAGTGTGAGGGGACACTCCATCCTTGGCCAGGAGCCTGTCATTTCTATAACATAAGTCATGGTCCCGAAACTCAAATCTTCTTCACCAACTATTGGGTGATGGCATAAAAGTTGCACCAATGATATCAGTTATTTGGATCTTAAAATAGAGAGTTGGTAACAATCACATGACAATGTTGCGCTAAAGCGATATGGACTGGCTCCTTCCCATGTACGCCTGCATTATTTGCAGACAATGGTTCAAAGCTGTATATTCAGAGAGAGCTGCATGACTGAGCCAGCCCCGTCACATGATAAAGGATGCTTCGTTCCTTTCTGCCTTTCATTTGCTGGTGTTTTTTTTTTCTTTTCTTTCCCTCTTTCTTTTCCATCTGTTAACTGCCTAAAATCAAAATGCCAGCCGAGGACGCTAAGAAAGTTACAGCCATCTGTTAATATACTGATTTTCTGTGTGTGTGTGTGTGTGTGTGTGTGTGTGTGTGTGTGTGTTTTGCCTATTACAAGGTACCATTCTTTATCTAGGGAAGAAGATATAAATCTGATATTCTCAAGAAAAGACTGGATCCTTCCCACTTTAGAATCAGCTCAGCATCCAATTCTTTCAGGGTATTAAAACTCATCAGACTTCTAACTATTGGGACATGATAAATGGCAAAGATGCAAATTAAATAAGCAAGTTAAAATAGGAAGAGTCCACAGTGTTTGGATGCTTCTTCACCCGGTGCTTCAGTTGACCTATCTGTAGAAAAAGGAGTTGGGCTGGATGAACTTCATTACGTATCCTGTGTCCAAAGGGAAAACTGCTAAATTTTCTTTTCATGAAAAGTTCCTCAAAGTCTCACAAGGAACATGAAGCATTTCCAGTTTCCAGGGCGCCTCCATTCAGAGATGTGTCCTTCACTGTACCCCACAGTTACACATTTACTCAGTGGATCAGCTACTGTGAAGATCTCACGGGGAGCATCATGCTCACTGCACCCCCACCCTGAGTGCCTCCTCTGCCTTCAATCCCTTCAAAATACCCAGTAGAGAAACTTCTGCAATTAGGTGCCCTTTGACACCCAGGATGAGCTAGGGACAGCTCCAACAGGGAGGAGAAGATGGAAGCAAAATCCCAGGGGACCTAGCTTCAAATCCCACCATTGACATTGACTCCTTGGATAATCTTGGGTAATGCACTTAAATTTCCTGGTCCTCAATTTCTTATTCTGCAAAATGAAGGGTTGATTTGGAAGAAATAAGGGGTCACTTTTGACTCCAGATCTATCCAGACTGTTTCTGTGATTAGAACTCAAGACATCTGACTCCCTCTGTGCTGCCTCCTGCTCCCATAAGGGGGAGATATTCCACAGAGCTCATAATATGCCTTGGTAGCAATCACCAGACTGCAGACCCATTTCCACTGGACTGGAGTCTTTGCTATTCATGTTTGTAATGGGAGAAGCTTAAAGGAGCCATCCAATTGGTCAGCAGATATTCACAAGTACACACTGTGCTCAGGCCTGGGAGAAGGAGATACAAGGTTCTGATCAACTGGTCCTTCGGCCAAATGTTAAACGAAAAAAAAAATCTGACCTGAACATTGTGTCCAAAGAAACTATTTTATGTTTTAAAACATTGTACATGTATAGCCTAGATCAGATTGCTTTTTTGTCTTGAGAAAGGGGGAGAGAGAAAAAAAATGGAACTGAAAATCTTGCAAAAATGAATGTTGAAAATGAGCTTTACAAGTAATTGGGAAAAAATTAAATGCTATTAAGCAAAAAAAAAAAGAAACGTTTTTTGATCTTTGGAAAAAGTATGTATTCAGGGAAAAAAAACACAAGTAGCAAGAATATTGTTTTATCATACATAGGCTAGGATGACCCCAAAGAGAAAATGTCAGGGGAAAATCAGGAACACCCTTGTTTTCCCTATTAACATGTTTTCGATGAGGAACTTTCTGGTCACTTTCCACATCAGAGGAACCGCCTATTATTACAGAATTGTTCCTCTCTCCCTCCCATGTTCCAGGTTCTAGTCAAGCTGTCCTATGTAGTGTTATGTCCTACCTTTCTGCCTTTGCTCAGATGGTCCCCCAGAGAAAGAATGACCCTCCACACTTACTTCAGCACTTCAAGGCTCAGCTCAGGGCCTCCAAGCTTAAAGTCTGGCTTTTCCTGCCATTTGATCCTTCTGATTGTCTTATATTTTACTTATCTGCAAACAAATGATGGCCTCTCAAAAAAAAATTTAAAAAAATTTTAAAAAAATGGTGGCCTCTCCAATAAACATAAGCTCTATGAGGGCAGGAGACACTGGTTTTTGTCTTTGTGTGTCCGATATCCAACTGTGTCTGGCACACAATGGGCACGTAATCCATATTTATTGAATTGAATTGAACATGCTCCTGACTTACCTTTTGGCCAGAAGAAAGCAGAAGCCATGGGTGTTAGTTTCCAATGGGTTTAAGGCCAGGATCAGGAGGGAGGACAACTGGGAAAATTCAATACTAGAAAGGAGCAATATATTTTGCTAATTGATTTCTGGCAGCTACGTGTTTTTGTGTCATTAATTTTGAAAATTAAAAAAAAATCTTCCTCTAAGATCTAGTGGGAATGAATTTTTTTTGATTCATTTATGAATGAAGTGACAGTCTGCTTCTCTATGGATTATAGAAAGCTGGGAAATGAACCTGATGTGGATGGATTTCAACTTGGGAGCCACTCACCTATACCTAGAACCTGTTCCACCCATCATATATCTGTCAGGAACATTAAGAAACATCCTGACATAAGGCAGATGAACACTAGCTCCTCATGGACAGAGACTGTCTTTGTAATCCCAGATTGGTGCCCAGTCCGATGCATTCAGATACAACATTCTTATCGATTGATTAGCTGACTTGTGATGATGAGGAGGAGGAAGATGAAGATTTAGTGCTTATGTGACCTTATATTGATCACATCCTGTCTAAAGTCACCAATTTCCTCTGAAGAATCAAGGGATTGAACTAGATCCCTTTATCCATGGTCTTGTGGAAGAATCTGATCAAAAGAATGGTACCTAAGAAGATACATGGGCTCCCTAATATTTCATGGAGGACTGGGGCTGATCTCCACCATTTACCCCTACATGACCTGCCTGCCTTCCTTTGCTAGTCGTACTTTACCTCTCCTGGGTGAGACACCCCCACAACTCATACCTTGGGTATAGCTCCTCAATGGAAGGATCATATATCCTACTCATGGATTCTCTGTCTCTCAGTTGCCATTGGGACCTTCCATTGGCCTGATGGATGTTCCCTCGTGCCAGCTCTACAAAGAACACAAGTCATTTGCAGTTGTAATAGTTCAGAAGTCAACTTTGTGAGTCCAGTGGTGATGGGCACATGAATAAATAGTATAGTTCTAACAATTCAAACAATGAGCACTGATCGTTCTCAATTTTGTTCTCAACTTCACCATCTGATGAACTGCATCTTGTCTTTATCCTTTTAAGGGGAACTAACATGGCGCCATGCCAGCAGTCCCCTCAAAGCTTCCTCTCCATTGTCTTCCTCCCTGCCATACTTTGGCCATATCCTACAACACAAGATGTGGAATGGATTCTAATTGGCCAAAATGTATCTTTTTGTTACCTTTGAAAAGCATTTCATTCATTAAATATCTACTAAAGACCCAGCAGCATAGTCATTTCAGTCATTTCCAATTCTCTGTGACCCCCTTTGGAGTTTTCTTGGCAAACAATGAAGTGGTTTGCCATTTTCCTCTCCAGCTCATTTTACAGGTAAGGAAACTGAAGTAAACAAAGTTAAGTGACTAGTCCAGGATCGCACAGCTAGGAAGTATCTGAGGCCATATTTGAACTAAGGCAGATGTTGACTGCAGATCAGGTGCATCTCAGGGTCCAGGCAAATATTGACAAATGCAAAGGAAAAAAAGTCTCCCAGGACTTTGGGTCACTGACATTCATAGTGATCCCAGGGAGTTCACAGCTTGGCTGGAATAGGCTCATTGAGCCCAATGCCCCCTGATGCACTGAAGATGAGATAGATGAGTTTACCTGCCCGAGGTCACACATATCTGACTCAATGACAGAAGTGACCCTGGAGATCATTTTGTCCAGTCCTCTCCATTTGCAGCTGAAGTCACTGAGGACCTGGGTGACCTTGTCTTAACAGTCAGATGGGACAAAAGTTAAGCAATTTTCCCAAAGTTCCTCAGTGTCTCGCCAGTGGTGCTGAGACTAAAGCCCTTGTCTTCAGGTAGTTCACAGACCCCCATGCCAGACTGCCACTGAAATGGGCTGATCAATAGAGAAACAACAGATTTCCCTGCTGCTCTGTTCATTCTGAATGGAAGGGATAAGAAAGACAAAGAAAAAACAGAGACAAAGAGACACAGAAGGAGACAAAGGCAAGGGACAGACAAGACAGACAGAGAAAGAGACAGAGAAAAGAGTACATTTTTTTGTAAAATTAAGGACCTGGAAAAGATGACCTCCAAGTTTCCTTCTTACTGGAAAGTGGGGGTTCTTAAGCTTTCTTTTGCATCCTTGGACTCCTTAGGTAGTCAGTCTGGTGAAGCCTTTGGACCCTTTCTCAGTACACAGTGATTGCTACAGAAAATAAAACACATCGGATTACAAAGTTAACCAATGTCAACTAGAATGACATCATCGCTGACATACAATGACACGTGTGTGTGTGTGTGTTTTTTTTAAAGTTCATGGACCTCAGGCTGAGAAGTTGCTCTCAAAATCCCATGAATGCTTGCGAGCTTTTCTTGTTATCAGTGGAATTCCTGTGTCTGTAAAAACAAAAAGCATTGAGAAACCAGGAAAGGGGCCTGGCCACTAGCCTAGGAATGGCGTTCTAGCCGTGGCTGGACTGTTCCACTCATATGTGTGTGTTTGTGTGTGCACACGTGTGTGTATGTGTGTGTATGTGTGTGTGTGTGAGCCACACAGATGCATGGTTGCTACGTAGTTTCCCCTTCTCCCTTTCAGATTTTTTTTTCTATTTCAGCAAGAAGAGCTTGGATTATTCTCTTCTGAGTTAGAGCCAGCTGTTGAGGGGAAAGGCGGAGGAGCTCAGATGATGTATGAGTATTTCCACAGGTGCGTGTTATAGCTGGTCTTGCCCGGCCCATTTTTGCCTTTGAGATACAACCAGGCTTGGCAGCAGTATTCTCCCCACTTTCCCCAGAGACTTTTCACCTGACAAGCATTAAGAAGGTGAATTATGAGCAGTCGGAGGCATATATTAAATCCTAGAATCTGAGCTGGAAAAAACCTCAGAAGTTAAAGAGTCTAATCCTCATTTAAACACAAATTCTATCTACACCATCCCCAGCAAGGGCCATCCAGTCTCTACTTATAGCCATCCACTACCTCCCAAAGTCGCCCATTCCACTTAGGGAAAGCTTTCATTTTTAGGGAGGCTTTTTTTAGTTCTTATATCAAGCCTTAATGATATTGTTTCAGTCTCTACCCATTGCTCCAGCTGGCTGCTAATATAATCTAGTGGTATAAGATAATAGCTACTTTATACTTACATATACTTTATATTTGTATACTTGTAACTGGGGTGCTCAAGGGAATCTCCTCATGGGCTAAGATATATGTGATCACCCTTCAACCCTGCTCCCTAATCTTACATGTTATTTGTACTGTCTTGTTGTTTTAATTATTGTTATTATTTGCTATTGATTATGCAATTGGAGATTTAGGGCAAAAAAGGACCTTAGAGATCATGTGGTTCAAACCCCCCCATTTTAAAATATCAGGAAACTGAGGTACAGAGAGGATAAATAACTTGCAGTAACTCTCAGAATTGAGATTTGACTCTACATCTTTTGAGTCAGGGGCCTGGGCTCCTTCCATGTTGCTGGGATTCATCACTTGCAACAAGCTGCAGTTTCCACCTCCCAGAGAACAGAGGCCATCTCCTCCATTTGTGCGTCCAGAGCCCAGCACCCATTGGCTACTTCTTCAATGGGCTTCCATTCCATTCCATCTTCTATTTTTTTTTTTTTTTGCTGAGACAATTGGGGTTAAGTGACTTGCCCAGGGTCACACAGCTAGGAAGAATGAAGTGTCTGAGACCAGATTTGAACTCAGATCCTCCTGAATTCAGGGCTGGTACTCTATCCACTGTACCACCTAGCTGCTAAATAAGGATTATTGAGGTCAAATGAATAATCTCAAGGCTTCTCTCCATTGGGCTCATGCAGGGAAACTCAAAATCAGTTTTAAAACCTAAGTAAACAAAATCTTGGGTTAGGAAGAGAATTCTTCCAAGGAGGAGAGAAGGCAAAGCCTATTTCTAAAACAAATCCCCCAGATGTGATAATTACCTTTTGTTTTAGAACATCAGGTGCCCACACACAGTCCAAGGGGATGGTGGTCTCAGTCTTTCCCATTTGGGAGAAACTAGGTGGTGAAGTGAATAAAGAGCTGGGCCTGGAGTCAAGATATTCTGAGTTCAAATCCAGCTTCAGATGCTTACTAGCTATGTCACCCAGGACAAGGGACTTCACTTCTGTTTGCCTCAAATTTCTCATCTGTAAAATGGGAATAATAATAGCACCTCCTTCCCAGGGTTGTTGTTAGAATCAAATGAGATATTATTTGTGAAATAATCCCTGGCAAATAACTGGTGTATATAAACTCTAAGCAGCAGTAATTAGCAGCAGCAGTAAGTATAAGCAAGTTATCTCAAAAGTTGTTGTAGGAATAGTTAAAAGCACAGTGGATTTAGAGACAGGATTTGTATTCAAGTTCTGACTGCCTTAGATTAAGTTGCCCAGAGAGGGGGCTGGGCCAAAGAAGTTCTTAGTCTTGTCTTTTTTTTTAAGCTCCAGATTTCTGATTCTGTGATCAGTACACAATAATACAGATAATTAATGCTACAAGGAAAAAATAGGGTGAAAATAGAATTTAAGAGCTAGGTCAAGTCCAAGTCTGCTGGCCTGGAGCATCTCCTGTGAAGCTTTGGAACACCGGTCCGTATCTTGGAACACGAACACCGGTCCGTATCTTGGAACACGAACACCGGTCCGTATCTTGGAACACGAACACCGGTCCGTATCTTACAACTTTGAGTAATCTTGAACTTACCTAGCTCCCCACCTACACACATATGCACATGTGCGTACATGCATTTCTATTTATTTTGACACTTTGCCCACGTTATTTTTATTACCTTATTATCACAAGCCACGGACACCTCACCAGAAATTCCCTGGGAGCGCCTCTGGAGATCCATTTAAGACCTGTGAGCCTGGCACCAAGTGGGTTAAATCCCCAGCATGCCAAAGAGCTTGAGTAATCGAAGAGCTCCCAACAAGAGTGAGATGATGTCAAAAACTGTTTGCTTTCCAAACCAGCCTGACAAGTGCCGGTGAATGCCAGCCGCACTGATAGGACTTATCGGCAGGAATGTCTATTCAGAGGCTCCCCGTGGGCCACATGAGGTTGATGTGGAGGAGGAGGCCGGGACTTGGAACAAAGGCCTCCGAAGGCCAATGAGAAGATGCTCGAACAATCAAAGGCGATGGCAATCTCAAAGCCGATGGGCCACCCGTGAAGAAATGACAGCCCAGGCCCTGCCCAAGGGACCCACAGGGCAAATCGAGGAACCTGTCCCCACTCTGAGCCGGTGCACCAGATCACACAAAGCAGCCTGGACTTCAGCATCCTTTCCAGGCATAAAGTCTAAGTGAGATAGAATCCCTCACTGGCCCCCGAGAGCCCACGCATCCACAATTTTGAGTGTATTCTTCCTCTTCAAAGGACTTTGTCTCCCTTCCTTCGTCATTGGTCATTTCCTGACTCATAGATGTTTTCTTTGGGAGGTCTGGTCCTTGGGGAATGCAATTACTATTCATAAGAATACTCAGGACTTTGATATATAGAATATATAATAGTATGACTTTGGTTTGGGTGTTTTTCAGAGGCCCTTTGGTGACATAGTGGACAGAGTGTTGGACCTAATAGACAGGAACACCTCGATTCAAATCCAGCCTCAGATACCTAGTAATTATTTAGTCTTTTCCAGCCTCAGTTTCTTTATCTATAAAATAGGGATAACAACACCCATTTATTAGGGTTATTGTGAGAATAAAGTGAGGCTATATATATAAGGTGCCTCAGTTTCTTTATGTATAAAATAGGGATAATCACACCCATTTCTTAGGATTATTGTGAGAATAAAGTGAGGCACTGTATATAAGGTGCTTTGTAAACTTAAAAGTTTTTTATGTAAATGTTTTGTCATCATCATCATCATCATTATTAATTAGCCAGTCTTTGCATCTCTGTCCCTCCATGTAAGAGACACTTCACAGATGTTTTCAGATTTGCACTGATGGACTTCGATGCAGACAGTTCCCCTTAGCTGTAGCATCCTAAAGACTTTGCAGCCAGCCCCTCATTTATACATGAGAGAAATTAAGCCCTTTCCCAAGGTCAAGGGCAGGAAGTGGGTATTAGAGGCAGATTTCAAAGTCAAGGCTTCCAGCTCCAGATCCAGGGCTATTTCCAATGCAACGTGCTACCTGGCTTTAGTCATTGCTGATGGGATAGAAAGCCCTCTGGCTTTTGGCCACTCTGTCCCTAGCAGGTTTCAGGGGCATTGGGGAAGGGAAGATCATTGTCATCTATATCTGACCCCCTGAGCCCCAGGGCTCTGGAGGATAAAGTGAGGCTGGTGATCATCTACCTTCACTCAAACCCTATTTACTTGCAGGTCACAGTGTCACCTCCCTGAGGTCATGGTCCTCTTCAAGAGGGAACAGTGGCAACAATAATGCTGGGGGGAAAGGACAGGAGCACCAGAGTAAAATCCCAACTTCACCTTTTGCTATGTCTGTGACGCTGAAAGCTGTTGTCTCTGATGGTATTGGAAGACCTGAATTCGAATCCTGACTGCTGTTTATTATCAGGGTAGACTCCGCCAAATCAATTAGCTTCCTTGGACCTCAGTTTCTCCATTTGTGATAAATAAATGACCTTGAAGGACTCTACCAGCTGCCAAACATCTGATCCTAACAGACCATCCATGCTAGATAATACTGAGCCCTGAGGTAAATCAAGCTGACACCTCTTGCCACCCCCAGTGACTCTGGGAAGACTCAATTAATCCTCAGCTCATCAAACTTAGGTGTGAAGCAGTGTCTGCTTGGTCCATAATTAGCTGTTTAGCTGACTGTGCCCAAGAACAGCAGGCCAGACTTCCATCCTCTGTCAGGCCATTTCTGACGCCCACACATCTCAACTCTGGATCTGGGGGTTTAAATAAAGCGATTCCCAAGTCTTGTCTGACTTTAAAATGCCCAGATTTGCTATTAAAGAAAATGAATGTAGACTAACCATCACAAGACCAGCCATCTGTCCTCCCCACTGGGCTTCTTCTCCACTGATCATGGATCTCCTGAGATTTTAGGGCTGGAAGGGAGATTCAAGACTATCCAGCTGTCCTCCTTCCTGATACAGATGGGGAAACTGAGGTCCCTAGAGTTTGTGTCATTATACAAGGTGACACAAGTAGTGAAGATTTAAGCTTTTTTGTGCTCTGACTAGAAGAACAGTTTTATTTCCATGGAAATCAAAGACAGAAAGAAAAGATCCATGCTTTCATATATAGGGAAGCATTCAAAACAAATAAATTGGGAATTAATCCTGATAAATCATAAATAGCAGTTATGTCCCCAGAACACAAGTGTGCTTTCCTCCTTTCCAGAGAGAGTTCGGTGAATGCTGCTAGATCCACTTACCTATTTTTTTTGTAACAAAGGAGGGTTCCAGGGAGAGGACGAATCTGAGGGAATTACTGTGGTCTCTAACCAGAAGGCATCAATGACATGTTTTTAAAAAGATAAAGATAGTGCAGACAGTTCTAAGTTTCACTTTGAGAATCCCAGTAGATCTTCTCAACTGTTGTGGCCAAGACTGCTCCAGTAACAGAACCAATAGGAACGAAAAGCTTCAGCCTTGATTACAGCCCTTTCTAACTGGTGTTTGACAGCACACCAGCCCTGATTACTGCCTGAGCCACTGAGTTTATCCCAGTGTTATCTCCTGAAAGAGCCAGATAGAAGACAATGGAAGAACGGAGCAGGGAAATGTCAAATGTAGTTAATAAGTGCCTATTATGTGTCGAGATATTCTGAGGAAGCAAAGAAAATGCCTGATCTCAGGGGCATTCAGTCTACTAGGGAAGACAAACTCCCCGGATGAAGGGGGAGAGGAAATAAGGCTTCAAGGATGACATCTGGATTTCAAACTTGAATGATTGGAAAAATGGTGTTGCCCTTAGTCATAAGTAGTTTAGGAAGAGCAGTAGTGTTGGGGGTAAAGATAACGGGTTCAGCTTTGGAAAGGATGAGGTTTAAGAGTTTAACATCTATCTTGAGTTGTATAATGGGCAACACCATATAAGACTGGTGATTAGAAGAGAGGTAAGGGCTGTCCCTGTTATTAGGAGATTTCCAGATGAAAAGAAAATCACAGAATTGCTGAATCAAAGACTCTCAGAGTTGGCAGGACTTCAGTCCCTCTCATTTCAGAGCAAGCATCCCTTCTACAGCCTAGCCAATGACTGCTGGTCGCCCACCATTGCTCAACTAGAAGGATCAGAATTTAGAAATATATTAAAGAAACCAGTTCCATCGATTGATGCATCACACTTTTTTCATTCATGAGGCAAAGAAAAAAGATATCAAAAATGAAAATTTTTATTCCTAATAAAATTATATTTTTGCATCAATTAGCACCAGAAATATTTCTAGTGTTTTCTTGTTATTTGGCCATTTCAGTCAATCTGACCCATGATCCCATTTGGGATTTTCTTGGCAAGAATATTACGCTGTTCTGCCTTTTTTTTCCCTCTAACTCATTTTATAGGTGAAGAATTGAGGCAGATAAGGTGAAGTGACTTGCTAAGGGTCACAAAGTTAGTAAATGTCAAGGCCAGATTTGAACACATGAAGAATCTTTCTGATTCTAAAAGCAGCATTTTGTTACTTAGGTACCTCTTCCTAGAATATCATTCAATGGAGATGAACGCTCTGCTTGCCAAGTCAACCCCTTCCACTGTAGGATACCTCTAATAGTTTAAAAGATTTTTCATATACAATTTAAGCTAAATTGTCTTCTTTGTAACTTCAACCCATTGGTCCTAATTCTCTCCTCTGGGTCTAAAATGAATAAGTCAATTGGTCATTCAACCAACATTTTCTGTGTACTGGAAACACAGGCTTAAAAAAGCTCCTGCTCTAAAGGAGCTAATGTTGTAAGGGCAAATCATGAAAGCTCTTCCAAACTTTGAGGAGAGCTGTCTGTATCCCACACACACATTCTCTACTCCAGGCTAAATGTTTCTCATGTGTTCACCCCAAGCTGATATGGCATGATCTGGAAATCCTTCCCCTTCCTACTCAGTCTGCAGGGTGAGGGACTTCCAAGAGTCACCTACACTCTAAGCCCATCCCATCTCTCCACGTACGCCATTCTCAAGCTGCCTGTTCCTTTATTTTTCTATCAACAAGGGGAATTCTGGGACACATTCCAGATGACACATTCAAAATGACTGATTCCCGGAACATGGCCCCATTGAATAACCAAGGGATCCATTAGGCTTAGAGTCCTTCTCACCATCATCTGTATGTCACTAAGAAGGCATTTGCATTTTTCCGACTTCCTCCCCGTCAGTAATCTCGATTTTAAGCTTTCTAAAACCTTGCTCCCTGTAGATTTGACCACCTGAGTGGATCCCTGACAAGCAGCGGACGTTTTCCAGGGAATGAGTGGAAGCATTCCTCCCCAGAAAATCCACAGAACCCCCTTTAGTGAGGTCATTCTGTATTATTATTAAAATAATTCATGAAATGAATCAGTGTGGGCAGGGTAGAACTTCTAAGTCAATTTCACAGAAGAGGAAACTGACTCATGAAAAGCCCTACTCGACATCATTTGTGCTGAATCCCAATTGAGCTCCAAAACCCTCCTGGCTTTCAACACATTTAAAGTACTCTGAAGACCCATAAATGGCATTGAAGTACTCAGTGGTCCCTGAGGCAGCTTCTGCTACAGCTTCAGGCTACTTGTAAAACCAGCAAGTTAGTTTAGTGTGCCATGGCAGAATGGGAAGTTTTGAGGTGACATAGTGGACTTGAAGTCACAAGGACCTGAGAGTGAATCCTGCCTGAGACACTCGATACTGCTCTGTATCTCTCTTGTAAAATAAGAAGACTGGACTTGATGGTCTCTAAGGTCACTTTTAGCACCATATCCATGATCCCATCATCCAGACTCATGATCCAGAGGTAAACAATCACTCTTGGATGGAAAAGAGAAAATAGCATCTCCCTCACTCTTCAGCCCTGCCCCATAAACTAAGGTTTCTAGATTTGAGAAAGCAATGCAGAAAATATTAATGATGCAGATTAAACTTAAAAGTTCCTCTCCATAAAGCCAGTTGTTAGATATTTACCAGCATACTCTGCCCTAAACCACCTCAGTTTATGGGGGAGACGGCTCAAAAATTAGGTCAATTCCTTCAAGAGCATCAGTTGCACTAAATTCATGCCCAATGATGATGGATGATTCCCCATCTCGGTTGTCCCCAGGCTGGTATCTGAAATGTTTGAAGATAACTTCTGGAGATTGTTCCTGACTCTCTTAGGTATTACTGCTGACTGGGCTGCAAAACTAGCTTAGATGCTGACTCCAGCATTGCTGTGTTTTTGTGCTCTTAACCATTTGAAACACCTCAGATTAGAGTTTCTGATCTCTTTCCTCCTCAAAAGGAAAAGAATAAGTATGGAAGCCAAGGAACAAGACTTTTTCATCAGCCCCTATGGCCTCAGTAGGGGAGAAGACCCCAAGATTTTTCCCTTAATCCATAATTTCTCACTGGCAGCTATGAGTCACCAAGCTCCCACAAGAAGAACTGAGGTCAAGTTAGAGGTTTTGAACCAACAAGTATTCTGAACATCTCCAAAATCAAAGAAAGAGTTTCTTCTTGGTAACATGGTTGGCTGACCAGAGTCAACTACTGAATGTTTATCTATGCATACTCTATAGCATTTCTAATTGTTCACACATCATGCTTCCTAGAAAAGCTCCATCTCCCACATGGGAAGCTTGCATAAGAAGAAAAAATTCATAGGGTCTGCAGATGTTCCAGACTGCCCATTATGGATGGATGGAGTGAACTTCCAAAGGATATGGCAACAGTGAAAAAATTTGAAAGTTATATGGGGAAGGAATAGGGGAGCACTGAGTGTGCCTCCTATTCCTCCTAGCCCAGTGTGTCCTGAGCATGAGAAGAGTGACCAGCAGCAGAGGTGGTGATCAGGGATGAGGAGTCTTAAGAAGAAAGTCAAGATTTGGTGAGCACTGGAAAATGGAAGGAGTGTCAGAAGAGGTCCCAGATGAAGGAGAGTTTCTTATCATAGAGTAGGGGGGAAAGAGAGTGAGACAGGTGGAAGGGGTATCCAGAAGATACAGTAGAAGAACTGAGCAGGCATGAGACTCAGCTGGATGAATATAAGAGCAGATGGAACATCAGAAAGAGAGAGAGGTAAATCTGAATGATGAATTGTAAAGTAGCTCAAGATAGCTAACAATGGGATAGAGAGTGTCATTTGATTGGGGGCATACACCTGATTGCAGCAGGATGATCTGGGAAGATCAGGTGATGAAGGCATGTCAATCCTAGCTAGTACAAAACGATGGCTGCCTCTTGTCTATTGTCTGTTTTAATTCAAATCTTTACAAGGCAATGTTCTATTCTATTCCAATTGGCACCCTCTGCTCCAATCAAACCAATCTTCTTACTTGTTCCAGTACAGCCTTTCCTGGTCACTCTGTCTCCCATGTCATCACTGCTTCATCCAAACCTCTCATTCTTGTCCTTTCCTCCCATTTAAAACTCCCCTTCTCTAGTCTTTGATTAACCCCACCTGAATCAGGTTCTGGTGTCCTCTAATACTCCCCAAACTTCCTAATGACTTGTGCCCTTTTTGAATACCCTATCCAGGAAGGAACTTCAATATCCCCTCACATAATCAGCCTACAGAATAGGGACTGAGTATAGACCATTGATCATTTTGCCAGCACCAGGCAATTTAGATGGGCCAAAAGCTCCAATGAAGACAGCAGTCATCAATTAAATAAAGAAACCTTAAATTAAGAATAGATGTGTCCACACAGGGATAATCAATTATGTTTCTGGTCCATGATGAGTATATTCAGACTCATTAGCTGTAATTGGTGAATATGCTTGAGGCTTTTAATGGTCTTGCACTTTCTGTGCTTCTCAATAATAGTCCAATTCCTTATCAAAGCCAACACTGGTTTTAATTTCTTAAAGGCTTTGTCAAGCAAATAGAATGGTGGGAGTTGGCCTACTTAACTGATCTGAGTAGTCAGCAATGGGTACCTCAGTCCCTTTTGGGTCCTTAGAAAGGGATGGTGTGGAGGGGTGATGTCCAATAATTGATGCTTCTATCACCAGACTCCAAACAGAGCAGGAAGTCTCAGGAAAGGGAGCTCCCAGATACATCATGGGGCAGAGTTCAGGAGGCAGTTTTCTATTATTGACAGGGCAAGCCCTCTTTGATTCAAAACATTTCCCTCAAAAGGTTTTTGGAGTAGGAGAGAAGGACTTTCAGATTTTGTATAGTGGTGTAATGAAAGAGGCATTGTGTTTCCATTATTCAACAAGCACTATAAGTCCTTCCTACAGGCCAAGATCTGGAAATATAAAGAAAGGCAAAACCAGAACCTGCCCCCCAGGAGCATACATGCTAATGGGAGAGACAATGTATTTGCATCTAGGTACCAAGAAGACAGATTCAAAATGAAGGGAAGATAACCTCAAAGTGAAAGTCACTGGCAGGTGAGGGACCACAAAAGGCCTCCCATGGAAGGTAGAACTTAGCAGGACATTGAAGGAAGTTAAAAAAAAAAAGGAAGGGAGGGAGCAAGCAGAGCATTCTAAGCAAAGGAGACAGCCAGTGCAAAGGCATAAAGGTGGGAGATTGAGACTTCTGCATGGAAAAAAAAAATAGGAGGTCATAGTAACTGGATCAGAGTGCATTAAGACCAGAAAGGTAACTAGGAACAAAGTCATGGCAAGCTTTAAAGGCCAGTATATTTGGAATTAAGTTTGACTTCACCAAGTTCACTTGTGTGTCTTAAAATCGTGTGTCAATTAGTGTCTTAAAATTCAGATAAAGTAAGAAAAATAATCTCAACACATTTTGAGTATAGGACTCAACTTGGTTTTAATCAATTGAAAACTCTTTATTCATATGTACATAAGTGTATATTTGAAAGAATTTATGGGAAAAAATGTTTAAGCAGTATGGGAGGTTTTATATAATTTGTATACCAAATATTCCCTATCTCCAATGGCATTATATACATTTTAAGATTATATTGGTTTTTATTATTTTTAATATTTGACAACTTGAAGTTGTAAATATTTGTTTTATTATTGTATATCACGGGATACACAAGGGTCTTGATGGGATTATTTAGTTTTTTGTTAATTTTCAAAAGACTTTCATTCTTCATTTCCAATAAATTTACTCTTAACTTTTCCAAAAAAAAAAGCCAGTATATTTGATCCTAGAAGTAATGGGGAGCCCCTGGAGCTCATTGAAGGGACGTTAATCAAACTTGGGCTTTAGGAAAATCACTTTGGTAGCTAGCTAAATGGTGGGTGGGTGGACTGGAGTAGGAAGAAACCTGCCTACCTTGGGTGTGCAAGCAAGGGCTCTCATGCTGCTCTGGATGCCGGATGGTGAAGTCCTCCCGGTCAGTCC
This sequence comes from Myrmecobius fasciatus, assembly GCA_023553655.1. Lineage (NCBI taxonomy): Eukaryota > Metazoa > Chordata > Mammalia > Dasyuromorphia > Myrmecobiidae > Myrmecobius > Myrmecobius fasciatus. The sequence continues at coordinate 423,323 of JAJPUD010001085.1, read as the reverse complement.
ATGAGAGGGAGCAGGGCCAATAGTTTCCTTCCACACTCATCTTTGGAAGCCGGCTAGTTTCCAACTTCACTTAATTTTCCACCAAGGGCAGCACTTCAGGCCATGAGTTGTAATTGGGCTCAACAGGCCGTCAGGCTTTTTTTAGACACTTCCACATCTGGTCCCACCACCAGCTCAGCCAGTTACAGCATTTCCCCATCCCTCAGCATGTGGTCAGAATTCTTGATCGGCTTCCTCACTGTAAGAGGGAGGAAGGCATTTGTCTTGTTTTCTGGGGAGTGGCTTTAGACCCAGACCAATGCTCACTGCTAACATCTTTTCTAAACACCATTTTCCTTCTCCTGCCTGAAGGCAACGTCACAACTGTCAACAGTCTGTCATGAGCCATCTGGGGTGATCTTTCACAGACCCGAGAAATGAGGAACTTTATCTTATGTTTGTTTGTTTTTCAAAAGGTGGGGGTAAGGGACAGCTGCCCTTTGAGGTTTAGAATTCTGGTTCATCATGGAGCTCTGGATTTGGAGTCAAAACATTTAACTCATGTCCTGAAGTTCTGTTACTTCCTATCATGGGGACTGTGGGTCTCTCTGGCCATCATCTGAGCACGGATAGGTTTGGATTCAGTGGCCTAGAGCTCTTGTCCAACTCAATAATCCTTTGACTACCACAGTCAGAAGGACCCACAGAAGTCATGGAGGTCATCCCTTATGAATCTTCTCTCTACAATATCGATCAGCCACTCCTGGGATCATAGACTAGAAGAAATGTTAGAGATGATCTCAGTCAATCTCCTCTTACCAAGGAGCAAACTGAGGCACAAAAAAGCTTGTCCAAAACCACTGGAATGGAAAAGCCAGGATCTGAACTCATGTTCTTTGGCTCAAAATCTACTGTTCTTGGCATTTAGTCCCCAATCATTTGTTGAGTTCTAGCTACATGTGAACTCATCTCTGAGAGGAAATCAGGCAGCCTTTTGGGAACATCTTCAGCTTCAAGGAACATACAACATCAAGTGTCAACCCTCTCCATTTTGGGATTGCTTGATTTTTTTTTTTTGAAATCATGTCTTTATATTAAAACCAAATCTTCCTTCCTGTAACTTCTGCTCATTTACTCTTGTTTTCTTCACTGGTGTGACATAGATTGACTATAATCCGTCTTCCATGTGAATGAAGGTCCTTTGCTATCTTGATAACTATCATGCTCCCCCCACCACAAAATCTTCTCTTCCCCAGGCTAAACAGCCCCAGTTCCTTCACCTTGTAATGATGACTACATTCATGCCTATAAAATACATAGCAATTTACAAAGCATTTTCCCCACAACAGCCTGCCTAAAAATACACTCTCTCCCCTCATCCTTAAAAAAGCAAACAGGAACTACCTCCCTTGGTCCTACTCCCCAGCCCTCCTAGCTAGAAACTTCTTTGTCTCCCTTTCTGAGCCAAAATCCTTGAGAAATCTCTGCACAATCTATGTCCCTATTTCCTCTCTGCATAGTCTCTGCTACTGAGTTTTCAACTTCACCAGTCAGCCACTTGCTCCCTCTCAAGTTACCACTGAACCCAAATGGCCAAATTGAATGCTTTGTGTTTTTCTTTCTCTCTTGATATGTATCTTTCTTTGTTTCTCTGCAGCATGTGATATGGTTGACCACCCCTTCCTCCATTTTTAAAGTTTCTTTTGCTAGAAATTCACCAGAAATTTAGCTGGGATTCCTGAGCTTATAGTCCAGGGAATGCATGGGCTTCCCTGTTTCAGAAGGATAAGTAGAATTTTCCTGTCACAATCCCACAGTCTCTCTTATTTCCATTTGATTTCTTAGAAATCAGAGACAAGCAGTTCAGCACTCATAGTCACTGGTTATGTCATCTGGTCCCTTTAGTTAGATTTCTTCCATTTGAACCCATTGAAGCCAGTTGGATGCCATCTTCCCTTCTTCTCACTGATCTTGATGTTCAAATTTCCATAACACATTTTCATCCTGACAACACTTCTCTTTTGTAGAGCAAATAGAAGCAGTCTAGAAATTAAGTAGTTCATCAGGATTCCAATGCATCCTTTATTTTTTTTGGACCCCAACCCAGTTAAGAAAATGAATTTTTCTTGTTGCCTTTTCTCAAATTTGCCTCATTAAGAACTTCGGTCTTCTTGTCATTTTTTCTTTCTTTTTTTCCAGGACTGAACTGCTCTTCGGTGTCTGTCTTCATTTACCTGTCTTGTTTGCATGTTGGATATATATCTTTTTTAAAAGTCTGTGCTCAAGAGCAAAAGGTCAAGAATTTCAAAGAAACCAAGAAAAAAGATTTTAAGAGAATGGATTCCACAGTGTCAGACCTTAAACTATATTATATAAGACAAGAACATCATTGTAGTGTAAAAATGGATAATTTCTATTATTTTAAATCAAAATGTTTTACCATAAATAAAATCAATGTCATCAAGAATGAAAAGGAAAATTGGGGGGAACTTTTATGGACAATTTCTCAACTAGGATGTGATTAGGTTGAAATGTGATTGTGGTTTAGGAAATGATGAGCTGGTCGATTTAGAAAAATATGGAAAAAATTGTACTTATAAACCAAGATGCTATCCACCTTCAGAAAGAGATCACAAGGGGAAATATGAATAGTATGGTCTTATTCATAAGTGCATATGTATGGGTGTGTGTGTGTGTATAGAGAGAGAAAGAGAATGAGAGAGAAAGAGAGAAAGAGAGAGGGAGAGACTGAGAGAGAGAGAGAGAGAGAGAGAGAGAGAGAGAGAGAGAGAGAGAGAGAGAGATCTGCAGTTAATTGTAACTGCCTAACTGCCTTTGGAAGGGGAAGGAAAAAAAAATAAAAGAAAACCTGGAAGAAAGCCATTAAAACTGGGTAGCTTTGAAAACAACGTATAGTATTTATTATATAGGTTTTCTTGAAATGGAAGCTTATTGTTTTATATTGAATCTGCTCTTAATTTTCTGCTGTGTACATGGCAATATTATTTTTCCTTTTTTCATTCTCCAAGTTTAAGATGAATTTTTCAAATTTACTAAAAAAAGAATCTCTGCTCATCAGTAAATCCTTTTCTTCTTTAGTAGAATCATTTGGATTACATCAAATGGGATCTTGTTCTAGAGGATGGAACTAGAATCAATGAACAGAAGTTGTTGAGAAGTAAATTAAGGTTTTAAATTGTAAGAAAAATTATAAAAACTCCCTAGAGATTAGAGGTATATGAAAGTAGAATGGACTGCCTAGGGAGGGAATGGGATGTTCTTCCCTTGAGGTCTCCCCGTGATGATTGGATGGCCATTTCTTGGGATCTTTGTAGGGAGGTTCTCAGATGAGACTTCCAACTCCGAGATTCTGAATTCTGTGACCCCTCCCCAGTCCCTACCTTCTGTGAATTCCAAAGCTATCCTTCCCATGTCCTTCTTTCCATAGTTAGTAGCTGTTTCTGGGCACTTTTCTCCCTCTCCTCCCATTTTCAGCATAAGACGCTTTAGGCATAAGTGCATGGGCTGACTCCAGTCTGCCTGTCTTCACAGACTGTCTCCTAGGCACACATCTATCTCCCTGATGAATGAGATTAGAAGCTACTTGAAACCAGGGATGGCATCTCTGTCCAGCAGGCTTCTGTAGGGAGAGGCCAAGTCACACACACACACACACACACACACACACACACACACACACACACAC
>JAJPUD010001085.1:402757-419628 GCA_023553655.1 Myrmecobius fasciatus | reverse complement strand
ACACACACACACACACACACACACACACACACACACACACACACACAGATGAGGACATGGAATGCTTGGGTGAGGGTCAGGCGCTTTTAATGGCAGAAGCACGAGAGAGCCAAGCTTCTGCAGAGGCTGGGAAGGATCCTGGAGTAGCACCGGGCTCAGGTCTTGCAGGGGCAGCAGAAGGAACGTGCTCCCGTCCACTCCGATGACCTCAGCTTGGGCTGTTTCATTGTGGATTCGCTCTGTGCGGTGATAGGGCTGCTAGAGATGAGGTGATGGGAGGAAACCACAAGACATTCTCCACAGATTGGAAAGGAGGCCTGGTGGTCTGGAGCACATTAAGTGCTAATTGCAGCAGGCTGACATCATTCTCCCCTCTTTTCTAAAGAATAATGGCTTACCAGATCCACAAGGTTAAAGAAGAGGACAAGAAATCACCGGAGGGAGGCCCCGTGTCTGGCCATGAGGCCTGTGGCTCCAGGACCAGGCAGGCTAGAGGCCAAAATGCCTCTTGGTTCTCTGTTTGGGCTTTGGTATAGAGAGGCTATCAGCACGGTGAGGAAAGCCAGCTTTGTGGTTCCATACCAAGGGATCCAGTCCCCAGCTCCAGATCTGCCATTCGCTACCCAGGTAACCTTGTTCAAATCCCTTCTTCTCAATTTCATCCTCTTTAAATTGGAGTCATTAGATGCGATTATTGCTATGGTTCCTTCTTCTTAAGAAACCATCTTCTCATTGCTCTTAAAGGGCCAAAAATATTGAGTTGGGAGGGACCGTAAAGGCTCTCCTGCTTGAGCTCAGACCCCAAATGAGAATCCCCTCCCTCTTCTTGCCAGGGGTCAGTCAGCATTTGTCCCCAGCCCCTTCTTTTAGACAGTTTCTCCCCTTCTACTTTCCAGCCTCATTCTGGACCACTCCTCATCCACTTAGTGTTTCCTGTGTGCATCATGGTCCTGGGATTGGAAGAGTTCTAGAAAGTGATCTAGGGTGGTCACACACACACACTTAGGCTGAACCATCATGAGACATTACTGATATCATCAATGCTCAGAGACTTCAGGCAATCAGTTCCAGACAAGAGGATCAACCACAGGCAATCCCTCCCCAACCCGAATTATGTACTGCTTCCCTACTATAAAAGGGAAGGACAAAGGGGAGGGAATAAGCATTTATATGGCACCTACTCTATGCCAAGTGATAGGCAAAGTACTTACAGATTATCTCATTGGAACCCCATAACAGCTCTGTGAAACAGGTGCTATTATTATCTCCATTTTGTAGTTGAGAAAACTGAGGCAAACAGAGGTAAAGTGACTTATCAGACTCATACACTTAGCCTCTGAGGTCAGATTCACACTAAGGACTTCCTAATTCCAGCCTCTGACCCTATCCACTGCACCCCCAGTTGCCTAAAAGGTGACAACCTCTTTTTATGAAGGAAGAAATGATGGGTAAAGCATTTATCAAGCACTTACCCTATGCCAAACACTGTGCCAAGTGTTGGGCACACAAATAGGAGCCAGTAGTTTATATTCTACTTGAGGAAATGGAGTTCTTGGCAGGATAATATGGAAACTCAGCTTTCAGAGATGAGAGAAGCAAGGGACAAGTATCCTGGCTTCCAACTCTTTAGCCTCTAGTCTGAGGAACGTGGCAGTTAACACAGCATGATCCAGACGTGTCTGTGAAGAAAGGATATATCTTGTTGTTTTATGTTTCATTTGATATTAACAAATAAATATATTTTATATATAATACATATTTATATGTCATATGAATATTACAAAAAAGTAAAATATTTGAAACTGAACATTGTGAAAGTATAATGATCAAACCTGGTCCCAAAGAAGAACTACAGGAAGTCACTCTTTGCCAAGGTGGACGGTTATGAGTATGGAAGACCTTGCGTATTATCAGACTTTTTTACGTATTGATTAGTTTTACTGAACTGCTTCTTTATCATTAAAAAAGGAATAAACCTTTGTTACAATGGATGATCTGTGAAAGAACCAAGGAACAACTGGGAAATGTAGGATAAATAAAAACAAAAGATGTGTTGATTTTTTGAAATAAGCAATTAGTTATTAAAGAAAGTTATCATCTCATAATTTTGGCATGTGTAGGAAAGACATCTTGGTGGGAAAACTTTAAGACAAAATTTTGCTCAGTTACATTAATGTTTTAATTTTATTTTGGAGGAAATTGGGGTTGAGACTTGCCTGGAGTCGCACAGGTCATATTTGAACATGGCCAGGGCTCTATCCATTGTACCACCTACCTGCCCCAATTAATGCTTTTTTAAAAAATATACAAACTAGCGGAAAAGGATTGTGTGTTCTTTATACTTTTCCATCAATCGTGTGATTATAAAAACATGCTTCCCTATATATCACCTACAAAAGTCTGGCCCTTTTGGACCCACATGTGCAAGAATGTTTGTGGCAGCCCTTTTTGTAGTGGCTAGAAACTGGAAACTGAAGGGATGCCCATCAATTGGAGAGTGGCTGAATAAATGATGGTATATGAATGTTATGGAATATTATTGTTCTTTAAGAAACGACCAGCAGGACGATTTCAGAGAGGCCTGGAGGGACTTGCATGAACTGATGCTGAGTGAAACGAGCAGAACCAGGAGATCATCATACACAGCAACAACAGTATTACATGATGATCAATTCTGATGGACATGGCTCTCTGCAATAAAGAATTGTCTCAAACCAGTTCCAATTGTTCACTGAAGAAAACCATATACACCCAGAAAGAGGGACATGAAATATGGACCACAACGTAACATTTTCATGATCTCTATTGACATTTGCTTGCATTGTGTTGCCTTTCTCTGATTCTTTTTTTTTTCTTGTAGATAGGATTTTTCTTGCATAACTTCTCAAGCATTTCAACATTATTAACATGTAGTGGACTTCCTGCCATCTAGGGGAGGGGAGGGGACTGGGGGTAAAATTTGTATTGGAAAGCTTTGTAAAGATCAATGTAGGGGAACTACCCATACATATGTTATACAAATAAAAAGCTTAATAAAAAAAATATAGAAAAGTCTGGCCCTTTTCCTTCTAACATAATAACATCTACATGCTGATAGAGTCTCTATTCTGTGTATAGATGGGAATCCAGCTACACGGCCCAATAATTATGTATAATCTCTTAGTCACTTTTAGGGGGCAACATTAAGGAACAAGTGTGGGGGTACAATGCCTTTGGGATCTTTTTGTCTAGACTAAGATCTTCAGTTGGAACTACTGCAATCCCCTGCCCCTCCGTATAACTGGATGAGACCCTGTGACAGTGCCAGAAGGCAAACACAGGACGGGACAAGATTATTTCCAGTGGCCTGGATAGCCTTTGGGAAACTGTACAGGGCATGTTATAGTTACAGACTTCTGCCTGAAACAAAAGTCCATTTAAAATGTATTATTAATGTATTTTATTTCAGCATCACCTGTGTTTCCCAATGGATTTGCCTTTTATCATCCAAAAATCCATCCTGAAAACAAAGAATCCAGAAGAGTAGGGAGGGAAAGTAGTTCAGCAAAATGAACTGACTCATTAGAAAAAAAAATCTAAGATTTTTGGTTGTGTTCCACACCCAGAGTCTCCCACCTCTGCAAAAAAAAAAAATCAGGGTGGGGAACCAGGGGGGAGGCCATCTGTTCAGCAATGATAATGATGCTGTAGGGTTTAGAGGATGAAGCAGTGACTAGAGCTTCCAAAACCTGAAGTCCAAGATGACCAAATCACAGTGGGGAGTGAGTATCTCCTGACCACAACCCATTAGAAATGGTAGAGAAATGTATGTTCAGGAAAAAAGGGGGAGCAGGGCTCAGTCAAGGTGATTACCAGCACTTTGGGGGAATGTACTGTGACTAATTTCAGAAAGTTTATACACAATGGTCATATGGGAGAAATCAGCAAGGATGGGGGGCAATCTGCATCTTTGGAGGGAACAGCCATATCAGGGAGGTCATGGTCCCATTGAAATGCTGCTTTTCGAAGATTCAGCCCTTTGATGTTCCAGAAAAATCTAAAGGTCTATGAGTCCTTTAAATACCTGAAAACAACTAGTAATTCTTGAGGCAGGGAGCTTGCTCTGGCAAAGTACTTCCATTTTCCACCAATCTAAGGTTTCCTTTCTCTATCCTGAAAACAACCCCTCTTATGATGTGATCTTGACCTTTACCTCTGAGAATGCTCTGGTTGAGTTTCCTGTTGGAACTTGTTGCCTATTGCAAAGGCAAGAGGGAGGCTATGGGGCATACAATGTCAAACTTTTTCTATGGGTTAATAAGTTTGACTTAATTGTCTCCCTTATTATAAGGGATGACCTTCTGAGGAAAGGGAAGGAGGAGGGAGGAGGATTTACTGGGAAACGTAGATGATGTAAAAACAAAAAATCGCAATAACAATTAACTTCTGGAAATCTTTCTCAGAACTGGAATACTTTAAGACCTGGGTTCTTTCCACCATAGAGTATCATGGAGATGACTGTGACCAACCTTCAGCTTAATTAATACCAATTCATACTTTGCATTAGCAGGTTTTCTTTTTGTTTTGTTTGTTTTTAGAAACCCTTCCACACTGTGACTCTTAACTAGTATGTGATCAGTCCATATCCTGTAGGTCTCTTTTCCGTGAATTGCTGTTGTCTTCCTATTCCGTTCTTACCTATCTATCTATCTAGCATCTATCTCTCTGATGGGGCTAATGTAGCACCGAATGATGCGATTTGTGGATACCAAGCGATGTGCTTTGAAAGAAGCACCAAATGTTGGGGTTCGGCCCTGTGAAAAATTCACAATGGCCATTCTCTTTGGCCAAAGAGAACTTGGAAAAGGTCACAGACAAAAGGAAGGTAAATATGAACTAGAGTGGGATAGCACATAGGCGGAAAGGACTTTTAATAATTCATAAAGGGAAAGGCAAGTTCCCTAGTGAAATTTGCAATTAGTTAGGAGAAAGGAAACACTCCATGAGGGGGAGCGTGCCCTTAGCTGGCAGGCTAAACCTTCAAAAGGATCTAGCACTCTAAAAGGGTTAGCTATAATTATGGAGGAGAAGTGGGGTCGAAAAGGAGAGACACAATGAGGCAAAGGCGCTTAGGAGAGACAGGACGTGGCATAGGGGAGGGGTAAGGGGAAAGACACCATGAGATAGGGTTGTGATGGACTGACTCAAAGGAGGTTCAGCAAAGATGGCACAGGCCAGAAGCTGAATATTAGGGAAAATGTATTCTCAGGGACATGACTGAAATTTCTACCAGGACGTAGCTGGGCTGCCCATGACCTCCACAGAGGATGTGCCTCAGGAGCCTGGCAAAACTTGGATTTCTAACTGGATGACCTCCATAGAGGGTGGGACCATGGAACTAAACAGATATCAATTAAACACCAGTTTTTTCCTTGCCTGCCTCAGAGAACAATTTTGAGTCTCCAACAGCCATCCAGGACCTCCTCTTCTTCCTCCTTCTCCTTTTCCTCCTCCTCCTTCTCCTCCTCCTCCTCCTCATCTCTCTCTGTCTCTCCCCCTTTCTCTCTCTGTCTCTGTGTCTGTCTGTCTCTGTGTCTGTCTCTCTGTTTCTGTCTCTGTCTGTCTCTGTCTGTCTCTGTCTCTCTGTCTCTCTGTCTCTGTCTCTATCTCTGTCTCTCTCTCTCTGTCTCTTTCTCTCTCTCTTTCATCTAGTTGTTCAGCTTTACAAGTAGCCCTATCAAGTTTCAGTCTCATCCTTCGAGATCTTGCTGCATCCTTGCTTCCTGCCGTCCAAGGTCTCCAAGTTCGCCGTCCCAGTTTCAGGCTCCCTGAAAATTTCATGAGCATTCCTTCTGTCCCCATCAAATCCAATTTAGTTCAACAACCTTGTGTTTAGAGCAGAGAAGTGGGTTTAGAGAGGGCACAGTTGATGCCTGAATACCTTGTAGGCAGTCTGATAGAAGGATGGATAGATGGATGGATGGGCGGATGAATAAATGAATATAAAAGCACTTCACTAAGTGTTTACTAGGTATTATTTGAGCATTAAGGGTTAAATTCAAGCAAGCAAAATGATCTCTGTACTCAAGGAAGCTATATTCTAAGGGGAAAGACAACACGATCAGGAGAGCAAATGACCAGAATGTGACTTGGCAATTTTGTTCCAGGCAAGACGAGGTGATAAACTTCACCTTAAGGTCCCTGGAGCAAAAGCCCCAGTTGCAGGAGGCAGAGGAGAAAGTCAGGGTAACAGCATGCTTCATTACCTCTGACTTGTCAGGGTAATCGTGGTGAATGCTGGCTCAGGAAGGCATAGAGGGAATTGCTAAAGAGGAATGAATTAGCCAGATGGCTGATGGGACTATTTCCAACTCTGAGCTTTTAGGGATCGAGGTCTACTTCTGCCACTTACCAGCTGAGTGGTCTTAGGCAATTCCCTTGTCTTCTCTGAGCCTCAGTTTCCCCATCTGTCAAATAAGAATCCCACTCCCCACATCATGGATTTGAAGCAAGGTTCAACAAAGATTACTTCTGGGTCGCCCTTTACACTCCTTAATGGATTATAGCTGTGTGCTTTGAATGACTTCTGATTCCATGTTGTTCTGAGACCTCAGAAAGAGCTACAGCCTTCTCATGTCAGAGGACATTTTGTCACCTTCTCCTCCACCCCAGTAGATCATAGTTGAAGTCTCCCTTCTCCTTGCTTTCATTTTAAAAGCAAATGGAATAAAACCAAAAATGGAGACGAGGGAGGAACTGGCCATGGGTTGTTTTGGGGTTTTGCTTTTCCTTTCCTCTAGTGTGTCTCAATAAGCGCTGCTGGTAACATTCCCTTTCAGTTGAAGAGAGTCCCCAGAGCATCAAGGGAGAAGGTCATACCCATTTTCATGCATTGCCTTAAATCAGAATAGTGCCTTGGGGTCTCATGGATCCAGCAAAGCTCAGCATCCCCAGACAGCTGCATACATGTTGGAACTGAAGTCTCAGATCCTAGCAGACAGGCTGGAAGCAGTGAGCAGTGACTCAATATTTCCCAGCACCCACTACAGCGAGCATGCACGTGGCCATGAGTCCCTGGGGGCTTGTTCCTGTCAAGGATTAGTACCTGGCACAAAGTAGGCGCTTGAGTGATTGATTGATCTGAAAAAGAAGGGAATTTTGAAATATGCTCCTGCCCTCATTAGGTGAGTTAGGACATGGCTTGTCAAGGAGTTACAGGAATCATTAGAAACTCACATTATTATTTTGCTTTATAATTTATAATTTACAAAACAGTTTTCCTCACAACCAACCTGAAAGGGAAAAGAGACAAAATTTGGTTTTTGTTATTTTAAATTTGGATCAGATCTGGGAATAGTAGAAGTAGAGAGAAAATCTAAAGAGAAACTTCCTAAACAAAAATAAGCCAGTCAGCCAATAAGCATTTATTGAGCTCTTTCCATATGGTAAGGGCTAGAGAAACAAGAAAAGCAAAAAACAAGAAACAAAAAAGAGTCTCTACCTCGAGGAGCTCATAGTCTAATAGTTCTTCCTCTATTGAATTGTAGAGAATTGGCTCTAAGTAATTCCCCCTTAAAATGTGAAACTCCCAATAATAAAGTGGTTAGAACATGGTTCCAACCCCTGCTGGCTCTTTAGTCCTTTTTCACTTCCATCTCTTAGATGTTTAAGCTTCCTTTAAGAGTCAGTTCAACTGCTAAAGAAAATCTTACCTGAGAAAAGGAGCTACGTGTGCAAAAATGTTTGTAGCAGCCCTTTTTGTAGTAGCAAGGAACTGGAAACTGAGTGACTATCTCTTTCTCACTCCTTTTTTGAGGGTGAGGAAGGGATGAAATCATTCTAATATAATCAACTCAAATGCACATCCTCTTGTCCATCTACACTCCTTTGAAATGCCCTTATAATGATAAAGTTTTTAAAAGTTACATGTATCATCTTCCTATGCAGTAATGTAAACAGTTTAACTTTATTGCTTCCCTTATGATTTTGTTTCATGTTTACCTTTTTATACATCTCTTGAGTCTTGTGATTGAATGTGAAATTTTCACACCAGTTCTTTATCAAAAATTCTTGGAAATTCTCTTTTCATTAAATGTCCATTTCCCCCCTGAAGGATTACAGTCTTTTTCTGGGCAGGTTATTCTTAGTTATAATTCTAACTTCTTGGCCTTCTATAATATCATATTCCAATTCCTGTGGGCTCCTTTAAACAAGAAAGCTGCTAAATCTTATGGGATACTGATTGTGGCTCCACAATATTTGAATCTTCCTTTTCTCACTGCTTCAAGTATTTTCTCTTTTACATGGGAGTTCTGGGATTTGGTTATAATATTCCTAAGAATTTTCATTTTGGAATTTCTTTCAGGAGGTGATCCATGGATGCTTTCAATTTTTTATTTTAATCTCTGGATCTAAGATAGCAGGATAGTTTTTCTTGATTACTTCTTGTAATATGATTTTGAGGGTTTTTCTTTTATCGTGGCTTTCAGTCAGTCCAGGTAGTCTTAAAATATCCCTACTTGATCATCTTTTTAGGTCAGTTGTTTTTCCAATAAAGTTTTTCACATTTTCTTCAATTTTTTTCATTTCCTTAGATTTTTTCATTGTTTCTTAATATTTCATTAATCATTGATGTCCATTTACCCAATTCTAATTTTTAAGCGACTTCAAGGGACTTCTTCAGTGAGATTTTGTACCTCTTTTTTTTTCAGTTTTTTCTAAGCTGCTTTTTAAAGAGTTCTTTTCTTCAGTGAATTTTTCTTGTTTTGCCATTTGATTAATTCTGTTTTCTGAGGTGATATTTTGTTCAGTATTTTTGTGCCTCTTTACCAACATGTTAGTTTTCTTTTCATAATTTTCTTGCATCCCTCTAATTTTTTTCCCATTTTTTTCTCTACCACTCTTATCTCTTTAAGTTTTCCAGGAATTCTTATTGGATTTGGGTGGAATTATCATTATTATTTTTAATTTGTTTTTGCAGTTTTGGTTGTAAGCTGTTTTCACATTGCTATCTCCACTGAGTTCAAATCTTGGTCTTCCCTGCCAGTGTAGAAGCTCTTTATGGTCAAGCTTTTGTTTGCTTATTTTTTTTTTCTCTATTTCTAGATTTGAACTTCATGTTAAAGTTGGGCTCCACTTACCTGGAGATGGGGAGTACTGTCTTAAGATTCACATTTTTTATGCTGCTGTTTTCAGAGCTACTTCTGAAAGCCTTCCAAATTTGGTCCTTCCAAGGTTGTGTGATATGGGGAAAAGCATGGTCACTGTTCTCCTGGTTTGTGCTTTTGTCTTTTCTCAGGAAGGGACCCTGATCCCCTGCAGCTGTAAACACTAGTGCTCCTCTGGCCCTGGAACTGTTATATCCCCTATTCCCTGTGATTGATCCCAATATTTCTTTCTACCTAAGAATGCCTTTGGGCTGAGAGCCTCCCAAAGATGCTGTTGCTGCAAATATTGTGACTGCTGCTGGTGTTCTCTGCACTTGTGTTCCAGGCCAGCACCCACCTAGGAGTCACATATCTCTTCTCTTAGCCTTCCAAGTTTTCTTAGGCCAAAAAAATTTTACCCTATTTTTGGTTGGCTCTGCCATTCCAAAATTTGATCTGGAGTGTTATTTTAAAGTTGTTTGGAGGGAAATGTTGACAGTTCAGTTGGTTTGGCACCTCTAATTTTCCATCTTGGCTTTACATAAATGAACTATTTGTCTAAAAATATATATTTTTTTCCAATCCTAGGACCTAGCACTTTCCTTAAACATATTAAGTATTTAATTGATGCTTGTTGAATTAAATTGAACTTAATTGAAATAAGCTGAATTATAGTTAATTGAATTGAACTGAATTGTGTTGAATAGAATTGAACTGTAGTCAACTGAAAATGGACCCCAAAGAGTCGTATCATTTCACTGAAGAGATAGCTTTCTGATGTCATCAGAGATGGATCTTCTGTTTTCAAAACTGCTTTGCCCTTAGAAATAGTGTAGATCTTAGAATGAAGAAAGTGTGGCACGCCAGAGAATCTTGCCAGGAGAAGATTTGAGGAGGTGACCTGATTAGACTAGAAGTAATGAGAAGATTTAAAAACCCATAGAACTTCTGAGAATTCTCTGCTTTTCCCCTTCCTGCTGGAAGCTCTTTTTGCCTTCAGAGGAGTAATGTTTCTCAGATTGACAGAAGAGACCTTTCACTTGCTGCCTTTTACTTTTCTGTGGTCATCTTCCTTCTCCTTCTTTCCTCACCTCCTACAAGTCTGCTAGACCTCAGATAAAATTAGGCCCCATGGGATTCCACCATACTTACAAGAATATTTCAGGGAGTTCTACCCTTTGTGTTACTCTTAAAGATAGAGTCTCAATTTTTAGAATTTACTAGCCTTTTATTAGCACTCCAACTCCTAGCTACTGGTGCCCTCCTCTAACTAATTACCTTACATTTATGTTATATATATATACTCAATGATATACGTGTTGTCTTCTCATAAGGATGGGAACTATATCATCTCTCTGTATCCACAATATCTATCATGGTAGGTTCTCAATAAATGTTCATTTAGTCATAACTTTGAAAATAAGAGGGGTTTTAAAGACCATCTAGTTCAACTCATATATTATTCAGAGAAGGAAAATGAGATTCAGAGTGGGTACTCAAGCAGGACATTTCAGAGCAGGAAATTTGAATCCAAATCTTCCTGACTCACAGTCCAGCATTGTATCTGCTGATTGATTGAGAGTCTTCAGTGAATGACTTTCTGCTTCTCTTAAGTAAAACTATTTCCCCAGCAGGGTTCAGCCAGCCAAGTGTCCTAGTGTCCCCTTCCTAAAAGATTCAGTAAGATTCCCATTTTTGGCAAATCTGGCAGAAAAAGGCTACGTGAGCAGTTTAAAATGTCATTTAAATGCCCAACCCTGATCTTAGAGAAGATCTCTCCATCATAGAGATGGAAGACTATAGGGGAGGAATAATATAAAGATTTCATTTTTCTTTTTCAACCCGTATTAAAGTAGATGGAGGAGCAGTTAGAAAAAAATGTTGATATTTTTTGAATGTGTCACTAAAATTTAAAACTGAATGAGTAGTCTTTGCATTGACTATATTATCTATTGATTGAGAAGGAAAAATGGCATTTAAAAAAGTCAATAGATCAGCAAGTTTGGCCGGGTGGCTCAAAGTCCTAACAAATGAGAAGAAATTACAAAAACCTAGCTCTGCCTTTGCCCCCCAAAAAATCCACATAAGGACTCTTGCCAAGCAGCATTGGTACAAATGCAAATTAGTCGAGTTTAATCACCATCTATATGTGCTGAGATGACACAAAAGCAGAGGGTCAAAGAAAGAGATTATAATTGAACTAATTAATCAATCTCATGGCAAACTAATATAGTTACATTCTTCTAGCAGGAGTGAGCTTCTCCTCCTTGGGAAAATTGCTCTCCCAATAATAACAAGAGATGACATTTAGAGAATACTTTAAGGTTTGCAAATCACTTTGCTTTCATTATCTCATTTAAATTTCTCAATCACTTTGTGAGGTGGGCATCAGAGCTGTTATTAGGCTCATTTTATTAGAGAAACAGAGCATATAAATGTCTACGCTACAAGTGGTTGATACTTGATTGGATGCGCACTCTTGAGACAGACATTTTGGGTCCACTTCTATTGGAGACATAATGTTTAACAAGTCATTTAAATCTTCTTCGAACATAGTTTTCTCATGTATAGAATGAAATAGCCCCAGAGATCCTTTCTCAATCAAGATTTATGATCCTGCGATCCTTTTCCTGATCATCTTTCTTCTCCCTCTTTCCTCATCTCTTACAAGTCTGCTAGACCTCCTATAAAATTAAGCCCCATTGGATTCAAGAGAGGTCATCTAATTCTTTTCGAGCAGATTGAAATGCACCTACTCCTTCTCAATCTGTGTGATTCTTGTCAAGATTTCTTTAAAATCTTCAATACAGGATCCACTAAATATTCTGGGTGCCTTTTTACAGATCTGTTGACATTCTGAAATTTATTGGTAGAAGTAATAAAAAAAAACAGCTTTGTAGAAAGCTTAGCTTAAAAAGAGGATATAACAGTGTTAGAACTGTGGAAAGACATGTATACTAATACATTTTTAGTGGAACTGTCAGTTGGTTTAACTATTCTTAAAACTAATATATAATTGTATAAGAAAAATGACTCAACTTATTCATATTCTTTGACTTAATGATCTTATCACTAAATATTTACCCTGAGTAAGTCAAATACAAAAATTGAGTCTTACATCTACCAAAACACTCATATCACCCCTTGTGGTAGCAAAAATTGATAACAAAGTGAATTCCTTTAATTGAAGAAGAGATTTTTAAAAACTGCTGTATATTAATAGAATGCTTTTCTTTACCAAGGAATCGTGATTATAAATAACTTGGAGAAGCATGAGATTTTGTTTGACCTTGTAGGAACAGTTATATCATTAAATAAGCAGAACCAGAAGAAGAATATGGTTAGAAGAAGGATGACAGAGTAATATAAACACAAGGAGCTCAGAAAAGAAACCAAATTCTGAATAAATGTAATAACCAGACTTGCTCCTGGAGATGATATAATTATATATTTATATGACTAATTATATAATTAGTCATGACGCCCTCTCTAGGGTTGTATGAAGTGTTTGGGGAGAATTAGCACCTCTAGTATGAGGGCTTTTTCGAGGGGATTAAAGATGTACCGTGTGACCTATACTATCAAATGGTTTCTGGGAATTAAGTTTTGCTGAACTAAGTAAGTTGTTAGAAGGAAGGATTTCATTCTGGGGCAGAGGTTATTTATTAGTGAATGTGGTATAAAAATAAAAGATATCAATACCAATTGCTTTTATAAAAGCCCAGTCAGCTACTCAAAGCCTTCCACTCCATTGGTGCTATGTCCTTATTTCTAGGAGACCATTTATCAATGACTTCACTGACCCCAAATAATCCCTAGAACATGGTTGTTTTTAGTCTTTCATTTTCAAAGAGGACCAGTGACATTATGGGTGATGCTTCCAAAGAGAAACAATAGCATCATGGGCGATGACTTGTGTGTATGAGTCGGATTTAAGTAAAACAGAGTTTCCCAAAGTTGTCAACCTTACTCTCTTTCCACAATCATCAAAGTCCAGTGGCAGGACAAATGGTGATATCCTGGAATACAGTTGATGACCTTGACACCTTCAATATCTGAGTAAGTTCTAAGCCCTCCAAACCACTTGCTTTAGCTGCCTTCTTGATCATTGGAACAACTTGTTCTCACCTGCACATTCTGCCAGGAGAAGTCTTCCCATGGTTGGGGTAGACATCTCCCTAATTCAACAATAGTTTGGAGGCTATTGGTTACCCCCAACCTGATTTAGCTCTTCTGCCAAGATGGTTTTATCAGGGTGTGCTCTCAGTGCCTGCTCTAGTTTCTTGAAGCCACAGGTAAGAAGCCACATGGGGACATCAAAAGTGGATGAGCAGCCCTGAAAAGAACTCAGCAAGCCCTCATAGCAGAGATACTGGTTTTCCCTGAACACTCCATACACGCCTAGAGCATGGATATTTTCTGTGAAGAACATTTTACTAAGCAAGAAGAAATCTAATCCTTACAAATGCAATCATCTTAATTGCAATCAGGAAATGAATTAGTGAATAATAACTACCATGCTAAATGCTAAATCCTAGAGACACAAAGTTAAAAAAAAAATCAGTTCCTGTCCTCATGGAGAATTCATTCTACTGATAGAAATGACATGCATGGATAATTAAGTATGAAACAAGGAATAGAGATTAGACCTGTGATTTCATTGATGGATGGAACTCCCAGAAAATGAAAGTCCTGCTACTACAGAACAGTAGCCCCTTTCCTGCAAGGTGGACAGCATGGAGTAACTCCATGTCCTGCCCAAGGTGACAGCCAATGTGCATCCAAGACCAAATTTGAACTAGGTCATCTTTTTTTTTTGCTTTTTGCTGAAGCAATTGGGCTTAAGTGATTTGCCCAGGGTCACACAGCTAGGAAGTGTTAAGTGTCTGAGATCAGATTTGAATTCAGGTCTTCCTGACTTCAGGGCTGGTGCTCTATCCATTGCACCATCTAGATGCCCCCCCTGAACTAGGTCATCTTGACTTTGAGGCTGGCCCTGTATCCATTGCAACATTCAGCCTCTCCAACATTAAATGGATGTATAGCAAATGCAAAATCATTTTGGGAAGGGCACTAGAAACTAGAGGTGGGAGGATTAGGAAAGACTTCTTATGAGAAGTGATGCTGAACTGCGTTTCAAAGAGAGCTAAGGATTGCAAGATGCAAGAGGCAAACATCCCAGACTTAGAGCAAAAGTTTGCAGCAGGGTCTGTCTGGCAAGCATTAAAGACTCCTTTTGACAGACCCATAAAGGAGGAAGAGCCTGAGGTTCAGCGTTGCTCATAATAAGCTTCCAACGATCACCACCCTCCCAGCTAGCCTTACTTTAATTAAAATGGCATTTGAGTGGAAGGTCTTTCAGTACTGTGGGGGTTCACACAGCTCTGCTGCTGCTGGAATCCCTCAGCCTTCAGGAACTCCAAAGGGAACATTTGGAGGAAACATTGGAAGGTGGGCAATAACAGCGGAATGTTACCTCGGAAACACGCTGGATCCCAGATGTACATAAATGAAGCCATTTAGCATTATTGGTTAATGATCATGTGCTGAGAAAATGGACAGTGGGAGAAAACATAACTGGTTCAGCTTTTTAAGGCATCACTTCATATAGCTTCCTGGATTTGTGCAGACGGCTCAGGAGCAATATTGCCTTTTTTCTCATCTTCCATAATAGTGGTATCCTAAGGTTCTGGGATATAAGGATGGACATCTCTGACAGTAGAGAGTTATGGGATTTATATATTCTCAAAGGAAACATAAAACCTCTTGTTTTCATCATCTAAGGACTTGGAATGGATTTTAGTCTAATTCTCTTATGAAAGGGACATGACTTTGATCATTTGACAGCAGATATAATAAACAAAAGACCTACATTAGAATTAAAAAGCTGATCCAAACATGTGGGTGAAGACAACTAATTTGTCCTAATAATAATTTGTTAATAATGTGGTAACTAATAAAGACAACTAGTCAGTCAAAGGCTAATGTGAGATCATGTAAAATAGAGGCACCCTATTCTGATAATTGGTGGGGTTGCTTTTATTTATGCCTGAGTACTCACAAATCAGCCCTTAATTGAATAACATTTTAAAGTCCTATGCAAAACTTAAATCGCCACAGAAATACTAGCTCTTGTTTGTTGTTGTAACCTTCATTGCCAGGAAACCAAGACCTGTCATAAAGAAGGAAAAGGACCAACTTACTATTCATCTCCCCACCATAAACTCCAATTCTGGCATCTGGGAGTTCATCAGTGCAGGTCTTCCCTCCAAAGACTTCCCATCGTGTGCCTTTGAGGCCTCTCCTAAATCTTCCATGTGGGGTCCACCACACATACCTTTGAAATTTCATGGGTACCAATGGAATGCCTGGACTGTTCATTAGTAATCCTTCCTAAATATTAGAGGCAGTTAAAGTGGAATAATAGAATGTAGTTGAGCTTGTAGTAAGTCATGAGTTAAATCCAGTCTCAGACACATTAGTTCAGTGATTCCAAACAAGTCATTAATCTTTTTTGTGCCTCAGTTTCTTCATCTGAAAAAGAAGATAATAAGAATACCTACCACTGGGTTGTTGTAAGTATAAAATGAGATACTACAAATGTGGGACTAGTTTATATCCTTTTCTAGTCATTCATTTTGCCAATGATTTCTTTGAAATCCCTTCTTGGCCTATCTGCTCACAGCCACCATGTTCTTCTCCATTGTCCTTTGAGTAACCTTTGACTTTAATTCTCTAGTGGGTAGAATCTTGTTTCTTGGTCCTATAGTATCACCAGACCAATAACCAAACCTGCAAGGGAGAAGTTTGACATCAATAAGAGTCAATGACAATGAGCCCATTGTAAGCCAAGTCATTTTCCTTCTACTATTCAATTCTGACTTCAGCTCATTGTCCATTCTACACATCCATAGCTAGGAATAAATCAACTTTGTAGCTGGCCACCCAACTTCATATAATGGTCTGGTCTAAAGGACTTCAAAATTTTGATTATATACCTATTAGTTTTTTAAAAAGGATACTGCATACATAAACCATATATCTATGTGATATATGTGTATGTATATATAATTATATATGTATATATAATATATGTATGTTTGTGTGTATATTTATATATACATATGTGTATATGTATACTTGGGTATATAATTCTGTGTATATGATATATGCATGAAATTTAATTTATTTATCAATTAAACACATGTACTATTTGACTTGGAGCAATTGGATGGCATGGTGGAAAAAGCACTGAACCTGGATTCAGAAAGAAAAGAGTTCAAATTTTACCTCAAATATTTATTATCTGTGTGATCCTGGACAAGTCACTTAGCCCTGCTTGCATAAAACTGGAAAAAGAAATGGCAAATCATGCTAGTATCTTTGCCAAAAACAAAACCACAAAACCAATCATGGACAGTTGGTCCACTGACTCATGAGAAAGTCAGATATGATTGAATGACTGAACTAGAATTGACAAATCATCATATACATTATTAAACTTACATACAAAATTTAAAAGAATGAGATAAAGTCAAAATATCACTTGATCCTAAAAATAACGGGGAGTCACTGGATCTTGTGAAGGGGGATGACATGGTCAGACCCACAATTTAAGAATACCAATTTGTCAGCTGTAGGAGAGAAACATGAAGCAGGGAGACTATTAGGGGGCTGGGAAAATAGTCAAGGTCAAAGCTTCTTAAATTGTGGATCAAGGGGGAATGTAACTGAATGTGGGGGTCA
>JAJPUD010001085.1:385732-402747 GCA_023553655.1 Myrmecobius fasciatus | reverse complement strand
CACCATGAACATACAAACCCTGCCAGAAACATCTGGGCTCAGATTCAAGACAAGGTCACATTAAAAATTTCTCAGGTAAAGAGGGTTTGTGAATGAAAAAAAGTTTAAGAAGTCCTGGTCTGGGTCACAAGCTAGAATGGTGGTCAGTTAAGTGGGGAAAAGGGAATATTGTAGAGTTACAAACAACATAATTTGGCCACTGATTGAGTTTTTGGGACAAGTGAGCATGCTGAGTCAAGAACACTCCAAGGGTTTCCTGGGCTTCCTGAAGGCTAGCAACAGAGAACTTCCAAAGAGAAATCGATTTTGGAGAACAGATAATGAAATGAGAACTGGGACACAAATCACCAGCTCCCAAAGCTTGCTGATCATGAGAGAATTCCAATCAATTCTAAAAGGGGTTTCTCAGTCTGAGCAACTCAAACATCTGTCACAATCAGTAGATGATTGGGGTAGGGACGTGGGGAGCTTTGTCTCTGTGGTCGCTGTGGGGACTTCAGTAAATACCCCACCAGGGCTCGACCCAGCCACAGGAGATCAAGACAGAACAAAGTGAAGGTCCGTGGAGCAAGAATGGGTGAAGGAGGTATGGCTGATCATTGTGAAGAAGGCAGCATGTCTTGTAATCTTGCCTTTCCCAACCCTCCACTTTTGAGACAGTTGTCAGAGGCAATTCTTCACCCAGCTGGAACTTATCATGTCCATAATTTGTCGGAGTTCTCTTGGATGGTTGTGGAAGAGGCTCTACAACCTTCCCGAGGAGGATCCATATCATGTTAGGCACAAATAGGAATGAGAATGGAGGACGTTCCATCTACTGCAAGATGGAAATGAGCAAAGTGGAGACGTGATTGAGAACAATTTACCTTACACTTGGATATGACACTGGTCAGTGTCCATCATGGCATCAATTGCCCTGGCTTTATGCCTCTGTTTCATGACTCAGGGGGGCCTGAGGGTCTCCTTGTATAGAGGAGCTTGATCAAGATGAAAGGTTTTCCCAAAGCCCCCAAGTAGTCAGTAACAGCACTAGAAGATGGATCTGTAGGATTCTAGCACCTCAGAGACCACTGGGTCTGACTTCCTCCTTTTATAGCTGAGAAGACAAGTGCCAGGAAGTGAAGATCTTGTCCTACATCCAGATATGATCAGATCTGACCCCAAGATCTCTGGCTCTAAAGCCAGTATCTGTTCCCTTGTAGCATGCTGCCTTTTCCCACTGAGCCAAGCCCAACTCCTGCATGTTACAAAAAAGAAAATCAATGTCCAGAGTGGGTCAGTGACTTACCTACAGTCAAACAGCCCATCCAGAAGAAGATTCAGGACTGGAAGTCAGAGGCACTGATCACTGAACCAGCATGCTCATCACGTCATCAGTCCTCCCAATAGACATACAACTAACATTCTGCTTCAACCCAGAGTTTGTCTTGTTATGGAGGAAGGGATCCTGAAACATAATCTCACTCTGTTGTGAATATCTGAGTGGATGCCTCGCTTCAGGAAAATTCTAGGGGATACCTAGAGAAAGCAGGATCCAATGCAAATGATGCCTTCTTACTGGGGCAATTCCAGGTAGCATGGCCCTGGATAGAATGGAGACTCGGGACCATGGGAAGACTTTGTGCCCTTCATGTCACACTGTAGTAAAAATCACCTAAACCCAAGTCCGGTCTTCACGGAGGCTCCAGGGACCAAGTGCCAAATGCAAAATTAGCATCAGGGGACACCAGCCAGGAAGAGCTCTGCATCGGGTTTCCTTGGAAACAGGATACCAAGAGCTTTGACAGATTCAGTTTCTTTAGCAAAAGCAGCTACTAGACCTGGGGTTGGCAACCTTTTTTAAGGAGAGCCTTTGGGCACTTCTATTTTTAGAATAAAAGCATGAAGAACTTCATCCTATTTTACATAAACTTGCTAATTAAGGCCAGAAGGATTTTTGCACCAATTTCATCTGTATCGGTTTATACATTTTTAATCATATTATTTATTTTATTCAGATTCACAGGAGTATTGTTCTGGAGCTGGAAGGATTTGGGAAATTTTTAATTTATCCCAAACTTAAAGAACCTCATTCATGTCATCTTTCAAAACTGGCAGTTCACATAATCTCTGGAGGCTATGTAATTCCCCTTTGATTAAATGTCTGTTAATGTATTGGGGCCTTCTCTGGATTTCCTGCAAGAAAATCTAGCGCTAACACCCTCATGTAGGGATATGGATGCCGAGACGTGAATTGGTTCAGTCTTTTTCCTAAAGCTTAATTGTCTGTGACACTTGCATATATTATTTAGAAAAGATCACTGATTCTGGAGCCCTTGCCCTCACAATTTTCTTCAATTTTCCTTTGAGACAGGTGCTACATTTACCATCACATGAGGAAAATAAGGGACAGAAAAGTCGCATCTTAGCCAAGGATAACAGAGATGGTAATTGCATGAGTAAAACTTAAATTTTCTTGACTCTGAGTCCTGTTCCCTACCTCCTACTCAATGTTGCCTCACTAAACTGTAGCCTTGGAAGGAGAGAAGACCTTAAAGGTCATCTAGGCAAAAGCCCCCATTGTATAAATAAGGGAATGACAGCCCTAAAAGAGAAATTGAGGTACATAAAAGCTAAGTGACATGTCCAATGATGGTCAGTTTTCAAACATAAATCCTAGATTCCTTCTATTTTATATAGCATTCTGTCTCAACAAACATTTTAGAGCTAGATCAAAGGTCCTTTCAAGGATGAGTTCTCCAATCTTCTTGGATCTGCCTTGGCAGTCCACACAGGTCTGGGCAAGGAGCTGGTTTTTAGCTCTTAATGGTCAGTTGCCGAAGGGTATACATTCTCCTGTGGACTCATCATATACCAAGACACAATGGTACGTCACTGTTGGACAGCAATTCAAAACTAGGCAGCCCTATTTGCTACAGCTTTTCCTCCTGAAGTGGTATAAAATTAGGAGACTCAACACAGGCCGGTCAACAGAGTCACTGACTGACCTCAGCAGCTGGCGGGTGAGTCAGAAGCAAAAGCCTCCTTTTCACAAGCAGGGCCAAGATATTCTCTCTTTAATCATGATGTGCCTTCTGCATCAAAAAGGTCTGCAAAGACCTGTCCTATACCCTTCAAAGCTAAAGTCCTGACCTTAATTGGTGGTTGCTTTCCCCTTGGAGAAAAAAATAAAACCCTGCCCAATGTCGTCACAGGCGGTAAGGGTTCAGGGTATAATTTCCTTCCCTTTTCTCCAGTGATGGCATGGAATTTTGTTTAAATGTCAAACATCTGGAAAAGGTCCAAAGGAGAGCAAGAAGGGCCGATGTCATAGGTCTCTAAAGCCCATTTCTCTCTTCAAAAATAATTACGTTGCTGTCTTTAGTTTTTTAGAAAGCTTTGGATGCATCTGTGTCTCCTTTTCTACCCACAGAGCCATTGCTTGTAGAAGGCACTTTGAGAAAGACAGGAGGAAAGACTAGTAGCACATCAACTGGGCCTTATGGTATATGAAATGTTCTATTTTCATCATCTCACACTTCTGCCAAGAAGAGAAGGTCCGTATTCTCATTTTAAGCTAATCATTATAAATAGGCAAGATCAATTGTTCAGGTTTTGTCATTTTTTTTTACTTAAATCATTGTAATGATCCTACAAGGTATTCTCCTGGTTCTACTTGATTTCACTTTGTGCCGGTCAAAGAGATCTGATCCTTCTCTGTATTCTCAGGATTTTTATCTTACAGTGCAGCCCCATCCCATTACATTCATCTAATATAGGTTGTTTGACCAGTGGAGGGCAATTTACTTTCAAGGCCTTTTACCCTTGTAAAAGTTCACTCTCTTTGGTCGTAACGTTAAAGAATATTGAACGGGACTGAGAAGATGTATGTCTCAGTTGGAAAGACCACAGAGGTCAGTAACAGGATCTATGTCTATTGAGAAATACGCTCTGCTTAGCACAGGACTTGGTACAAAGAAGATGAATAAAATCCTTAATTCTTTCCCCTCTAACATCTTTTGGGGTTCTATATCAAGGGTCCAACCATTATCAATAATGGTAATATTTCATGTAGCATTTTAAAAATCTTTATATACATTACATTGAGAAGGCAGAATAATGTAGGAAATAGAGAAAGCTAGAGGCTTGACTCTGAGATTTTCTTGCCACAGAATGAATAAATGAATGAATCTTTGAATAAAAGCAAAATTAGGATTACAATTCCAGCCTTAGAATTATGGTTACCTGGATTCAGATCCTGCCCAGTCATGTCCTAGCTGTATAATCCTGCACAATTCTTATTTTCCTCTTCTGAAAAAGGGATTAATCATCCTTGCTTCACAGAGTTGTTCTGAGAACCAAATGAAATAATGTTTGCAAAGTGCTTTGCCTACACCAGAGAGCTACAGAAATGCTAGTTATTATTATTATTATCATGTTATTTGAGACTTTGAAGAAATCTGTGAGGGAATTTCTTCAAAGATTAGTAAGATCATCCCCATTTTATAGATGAGGAAAAAGGTTAGGTGACTTGCTCAGGCTCACACAGACAGCGAGTGCCTGAGAGAAGACTGAAGTCCAGATCCCTCTTATGTGCAATAAGCTGCTAAGTCACTGGAACCCCCAGCTTTTCCTCATGCACATCATCGTACCTAGCCTGTCTTTGAAAGACCCCATCCAAGCATAGGAAACTAGTTTTCCAGTCAGGAAAAGCCCTCCTGCAATCCATTCCTGTTTCTCTCAGGCAGTCCAAGCAACAATCCCTGATTTTCCATTGCATTTCCATTATCAACTGTGAACACGCCTTCATGGGTTTCCATTGAAAAACAAATCACCACCATGACCCACTTTTCTTTGTGCCGGGAGCTTTGCACAGGAAGAAAAAGGCAAAAGAGAATTAAAAGGAGTTTTCAGAGAGGACTGACTTGGACCCGGGTTCCTTCAGGCTCTTGTGGTAAACTTAATGGCTGAGATCCCCTCTAGCTGTAGTTCTCTGACCAGGTCTCGGTGAGATGGGACAGAAAGTCTTACTTAGCTGGGTTCGTTCCTTGTGTTTTCTAGGGTGATGCTATAACTAGGGCAGGACAGCTGGGGCTTTGACCAGGATCTCTTATCTGGAGGGGAGAGGGTCTATAATTCCTGTTCTCTCTGATCAAGAGTGCGTCTGCAGGTCACATCTCTAGGGTGAGAGTGAAGGTGAGGGTAAGGGTGAGGGAGAGGGAGGGAAGAAGTCAACCCTTCTAGAAGGGCAGCAAGGTTGGCAGAGAAAGGGAAATGGGCAAGGAAGCATTCCCTGCACTGTTACAATACAATTCCCATGGGTCAGATTATCTCTCCCACAGAGTTGTCTACATTGTCTCCATTCTCCCTTTCTCCCAACCGCAAAGGAAGTACGACCTGAACTCTCTTGGAGAACAGGAATGCCTTCCCTGTACTTCTCTTGAATTTGCTCAGTGACAAAAGTTTATCTGAGGGGTCCTGGTTATGCACTGCTTGGAGCACAAGGCAGTCCCAGAGACGGTTATCTGCAGATTTTATTAATACTCAGGGCATGGGCTCATCTGTGTGGGGGAAAAGGCAGAGAGCCCAGAGCCTCAAGTCCTAGGGACGTGAAGCATCCATAAGCAGGATGAGGGACCTGGAGAAAAAGCAGGAGAAGTCGGGAAGAGAAGGGACACAGCAAAGGAGAAAGACAAGAATTCTGCACCGGGAAATGCACTGGTCCAACTGGAGCATGGACATGATGGAAAGGGTCCTCACCTTATCACAGGGTGGCAAGAAATCAGGGCCAGACTTCCTGCCCCATCTTGCTCTCGGCACAGTTTAGCTAGAGGCTTGAGTCAGAGATTTTCTTGCCATAGAATGAATGAATGAATGAATCTTTGAATAAAAGGAAAATTCTGATTACAATCCCAGCCTTGGTACTAATGTTTCTCCACGTGACTGGGTCACCTTTGACCTCAAGGAAACTACAGAAAGGAGGAAACATGTGGCTCATTTTAGGTAAGTGGCCCTGGATTCAAATCCTACCTCCATTACTTATTAGTTGTACAATCATGGGCATGTCACTCAATTTTTCTGGGTCTTAGCTAGAATAAGGATAGGATAGGATATCCTAGGATAGGATAGGAATGCTCCAACAAGTTGGGGGCAAGGCAGACCTCCTGCATTTCATTTTCCTCACCACAAAGGGAAAGAATTGGGCAAGATGGTTTCTGAGGTTCTTTCTAGTCCTGAATATATAATCCCAAGCTTGGGGTTATTTCAGAATCACATAAAAAATTGGCAGTGTTTGCTAGTTGCCTTTTATTCCTACCCAACATCTTTGTCAGAGAGAATCAATGGGCAGCAAGCACACAGAAGTCTGGGTCCTACAGGTGGGCAGCTTGGGACTTTTGCTCAAGAACCATTATTCTGGAGAAACGACCAGCAGGATGATTTCAGAGAGGCCTGGAGAGACTTGCATGAACTGATGCTGAGCGAAATGAGCAGAACCAGGAGATCATTATACACGGCAACAACAAGACTATATGACGATCAATTCTGATGGACATGGCTCTCTTCAACAATGAAATGTTTCAAACTACTTCCAATTGTTCAGTGAAGAAAGCCATATACACCCAGAGAGAGGGATACGAAATGTGGACCACAACATAACATTTTCATGCTCTCTATCGATGTTTGCTTGCCTTGTATTTCCTTTCTCTGATTTTTCTTTCTTGTAGATATGATTTTTTTTTTTTGCTTTTTGCTGAGGCAATTGGGGTTAAGTGACTTGCCCAGGGTCACACAGCTAGGGAATGTCAAGTGTCCGAGACCAGATTTGAACTCAGGTCCTCCCGACTTCAGGGCTGGTGCTCTAACCACTGCGCCACCTAGCTGCCCCAGATATGATTTTTCTTGCACAACAATGATAAGTGTGGAAATATGTATACATACATTCGATTTGTCAAGTATTTTAACATAATTAACATGTAGTGGATTTCCTGCCATCTAGGGGAGGGGTGGGGAGTAGGGGGGAAAAATTGTAACAGAAAGCTCTGTAAGGGTTAATGTTGAAGAATTACCCATACATATGTTTTGCAAATAAAAAGTTTTAATTAAAAAAAAGAACCATTATTCTGATAAGTGAAGGATAAATAGGATGCTTTTACTACCTACATCCATACATGTGTGTACACACACACTCACACTCACACACATGTATGTGTCTGATGGCTGTCATTTCTAGGCCAGGGAATGGGGAGAGAGAACAAAAGGAAAGGAAAAAAAAATACATATAAAGTTATTATCTATTTTAAAGGAATAGCAAGTTATACATAACGGATTTGCAGTTTCGTGTACAATAAAATCTTTTCTTCTATTCTGCTATATTATGGAAATTCTTGTTCTATTCTTTAAATTCAGAATAAATATTTTAAAAAAAGAAAAGGCACTGGAATTCAAAGCTGAAAATGTCAGTTCCTTCAAGGAGCTTATATTCTGCTGTGTGAATCTCTTTTCTCTCTCTTTCTACATATAGAAGCATATATACATAATATATGGATATATGTATACACAGATGAGAGATATGTATGGATTCATATAATATACTTCCAAGATGATTTTGCATGAGGAGGCCCTCACAGGGAAGGGGCAGAAAGGTCAGGGCAGGCTGCAGGCAGAATGGAGAACTTCAGGAAAAGAGAATTTCTAAGTGAGAGAAGAGAAAGAAAGGCCCTAGAGCAAAAAAAAAAAAAAAAAAAAGTTGGAATTGCCTGGAGAAGCAGACCAGCAGGGATGTGCTACATCCAATTGTGTTGTATAATTTGCCAAAGAGCAATTCATAAAGCTCTAAGGAGAAACTTTACCAACACCGGCACCAGTAGTAATAACAATATTGTCAATCCTTTATTTGTGAAAAGGACCAGTGACATCCCAGGTAATGGCTTGACTTGCATGTGAATTGTATTTAAGGGAAGCAGAGTTACCCAAAGTCCTCAGTCTCTCTCTCTTCCTCAGTCATCACCGTTTAGTGGTAAGACAAAAGCCAAGAAAACGACTATGACCCACAATGAGATGGCCTGGGCAGCTTTGATGTCTAACCAAGCTCTAAACATGGGACCTGGTACAGCCACCCTCATGCCCATTCTACTGGGGAAACTCTTTGTATGTCAATTACTAACACTAATAATAATAACAACAAAGAAAGATGAAGAAGAAAGAAGAAAGAGAAGAAGGCAAAAAAGAAGAAGGAAGAGGAGGAGGAGGAAGAGGAGAAGAAGAAATTTAACAGAATCAGAGGAGGAGGAAGAGGAGAAGGAGAAAGAGAAGGAGGAGAAGGAGAAGAACTTTAACAGAGTCTGATTCCCATTCTCTCCTTTCCATTCTCACATTTTTAGTTTGAAAAAATAACATAGAACTGGAAAAAGCAAACAAGAATTTATTAATCATTTACTATGAGAACAAAGCCTATTCTTATCCCTGGAAAGTGGGTAGAGATTGAACCTGTGCTTTCCTTGACATAAGGGGCCCCTGAATGAGGAAATTCCTTCCATCAAGGCAAATTGGCAAATTATCTTTAACATCTAGTCTTGGAGAGTTGTTGTTGAGAATACTGAGCACAAGGACTTGCAAAGGGTTATACAACATTCATACCAATACAGTCCATTGGGCAAACAGCCTTCAGCTCGTACTTTGTGCCAAGCCCTGTGCTAGACTTTGTGATACAAATACCAGCCAAAAGCCAGTCCCTCTTCTCCAGGAGCTGATTGTCTGATTGGAGAAGGCAAGGTAGGAAAGTGGCCTGGCAGGGAGGGAGACATCCCGAGTACTTGCTGGAGAAATCTGGAGTCCAGCCTCACGAGAAATAAAGTGATGGTTGTCTCAGACTGCCTCCTTTAGGCAAATCACCTGATCAGAGGGAGGGGATATTTCCCAAGGTTTGTTAAAAGGAATTAGACCCCTTTGTAAGATGTTTGCTTGCCTTCTCATGCTGTTTCCCAGTAAGCCTCAGAATGAGACATTCCAGTTGTTATTCAGCCGTTTTCAACTGTGTCCAACTCTGTGGCCCCATTTGGGGTAGTGTTCACTGGATTGTAGATGGGAGTACTTGGCTATTTCCTCCTGTAGTGCATTGCGCAGATGAGGAAACTGAGGCAAAGAAGATGAAGTGACTTTCCCGCAGCTCTAGGAAGAGACTGAAGCTGGATCTGAGCTCAGATATTCCTGCCATGCCCTGGGCTGCCCAGATGGGAGAGCAAGTGGTGTTCATTCACTGGGTCTGGAAGGCAATGCCCGAGCTCAGGAGAGCAGGAGGCAGCCTTGCCCCAGATAAAAGGCTCGAAGAAGAGAGGGGAGGAGATCCTGGATCCTGGCCCACAGAAACCACCCGATCACCTCATCCGAACTGCCCCTCCCACGCTTGGAGAAATATTGCGGGCAGGGATGAGGGCAGCTGACTGGGCTTCGTTTACCAAAGCCAGAGCCAGGAGCAGGGGACTGAAATCCCAGTCACTCACCTGAGCACTCCAGTCTGAGCAGAGGAATGGAGTCAGAGGTTCAAAAAGAAGCAGAATAATGGGGCCTCGTACCCAGAAGACAGGGATTCAAATCCCATCTCTGCCACTTAGTACCTCTGGGACTCATGAAACTTTTCTGGGCCTCAGTTTCTCCAACTGTACTATCAGGGTGGGAGAGCAATTCCACCTAAGATGATGACTAAGGCCCTTTCTAGATCACTTGTCCTACAATCCTGTGATCCTGAGTGTGTCATTTTATCAATCAGCAAACACCAGTCGGTGCCCACTCTGGGCCATGGATACAAGTCCAAGGAATGAACCATGCTCACCCACACAAAATAAGGTTTTCATGCTTCTCTTTTCTGGGCCAACCTGCAAAATGAAAGGACTGGGCTCCATCCCTCCCAAGGTTCCCTCTAGCTCTCTTGTGCCATGGTGTGAGTGACATGGTCTTCAGGGTGACCATGCCCAGTGCTTGGAGTCTGCCCTTTCAGGTTTCAAGGGCCTGGCTCTGCCCCTCCCCTACCCCCATCTCAGACTTTCCTGCTCTGTTAGAATTTGGAGACATTTAACTTTACTTGAAATTCCATAGAATTTTGTAGTCTTCTTTTTTAATTAAAGCTTTTTATTTTCAAAATATATACAGGGATAATATTTAACATTGATCCTTGCAAAACCTTGTATTCCAATTTTTCCCTCCCTTCTCCCCACCCCTTCCCTAGATGCCAAGTAATCCAATATATATTAATAAACATGTGCAGTTCTTTTAGATGCATTTCCACATTTATCCTGTTGCACAAGAAATATCAGATCAAAAGGGAAAAAAATTGAGAAAGAAAACAAAATGCAAACAAACAACAAAAAGAGTAAAAATGCTATGTTGTGAGCCACACTCAGTTCCCACAGGCCTCTCTCTGGGTACAGGTGGCTCTCTCCATCACAAGATCATTGGAACTGATCTGAATCACCTCATTGTTGAAAAGAGCCATGTCCATCACAATTGATCATCACATAGTCTTGTTGCCGTGTACAACGATCTCCTGGTTCTGCTCATCTCACTCAGCATCAGTTCATGCAAGTCTCTCCAGGCCTCTCTGAAATCGTCCTGCTGGTCGTTTCTTACAGAGCAGTAATATTCCATAACATTCATATCCCATCATTTATTCAGCCACTCTCCAATGGATGGGCATCCCTTCAGTTTCCAGTTTCTAGCCACCACAAAAAGAGCTGCCACAAACCTTCTTGCACATGTGGGGCCCTTTCCTTCTTTTATGATTTCTTTGGGAT
The DNA here is from genome assembly GCA_023553655.1 of Myrmecobius fasciatus. Lineage (NCBI taxonomy): Eukaryota > Metazoa > Chordata > Mammalia > Dasyuromorphia > Myrmecobiidae > Myrmecobius > Myrmecobius fasciatus. The sequence goes on along the minus strand of JAJPUD010001085.1, from coordinate 391,981 downwards.
AGAAGCCCAATAGAAACACTGCTGGGTCATAGGGGATGCACAGTTTGATCACTTTTTGAGCATAGCTCCAAATTGCTCTCCAGAATGGCTGGATCCATTCACAACTCCACCAACAATGTATCAGTGTCCCAGTTTTCCCACATCCCCTCCAACCTTCATCATTATCTTTTGCTGTTATTCTAGCCAATCTGACAGGTGTGTAATGGTATCTCAGAGTAGTCTTACTTTGCATTTTTCTGATCAAAAGTGATTTGGAGCACCTTTTCATATGACTAGAAATGCTTTCAATTTCTTCATCTGAAAATTGCCTGTTCGTATCTTTATCATTTATCAATTGGAGAATGGCTTGAAGAATTCTGCAATCTTCCTGGAGACAGTCAGAATAAAATTGCATCTTTGTAATTCAATTCAAGAAGCATTCACTAAATAGTTGCTATGTTCAGACTCTGAGTTAGACACTAGGGACAAAAAGATAAAAAGGTAGAGTCCCCACCCTAGAGGAGTTTACAGTCTATTGGGAGAAAAGAAATGTACACAGACAAAGCCAGAGAAAATAGTGACAGCAATGATGCAGATTTCGAAGAGATGGGGGAATGTTCTACCCTCTAAGAGGATCAGGAAAGACTTTATGGGAAAGTGGTCCATGAGCTGCTGAGAGGCAGGAAAAGCCTGGGGAAGTCATGGGGACAGTTCTTTGCATCCCTGGCTGTTTCCAGGATGAAGATGCACCAGTGCTTTTATTTATTGCTCCATGCCCAGAGCTGTCTACAACCATCCTCCATCTTTGGGAAGTTAAAATGGGAATCTGGCAGGATCCAAAGGGGGAACAGGGGAAGAAATGATGGCTTTGGGGTCAGAAACCAGCGCCAAAGTCACATCTCCAATGATTACTTCCTAGTGACCTCCATGAATCTCATTTTCCCCAACTGTTAAAGGGGAGCATTGAACTCCAGTCCCTTCTAGCTTATGTTCTATGATCATAGACCCTATTTTTAGGCATAGAATGTGAGATCCTGGAGATCTTCTGACCTTACCCCCCTCCTTTTAGTTGTGAGGAAACTGAGGCTCGGAAAGGACCACTTGGCTCTAGATGCATGCACTCCTGCTCCATCTTCTCTGGCCTGAATGCAGTTGCAGGTACCAGTCCCGACCAGTTCACCAATTGTCTCTGGAACTTTTTAAACTTAGTCTAAAGACTTTTGATTGAGTAAGACATGTTCTCATAGGGATGAGACACCAAGGTGTTGGAACTTAACACTTAACATTTAAGTGAAATGGGGTAACTGATTGATTAGTTCAATTGACCTTTATCTAGCTAGTTATATCCACCCATCTATTTATCTCTCTGTTCATCTATGTATCTGTTTTCTTGTCTTTCTATTTACATGTATCTCTCTATCACTGTCTCTTCTCTATCTCTGTCTGTGTTTCTGCTGTGTCTCTCTCTCTCTGTCTCTCTCTGTCTCTGTCTCTCTTTCTGTCTCTGTCTGTCTGTCTGTGTCTCTGTCTCTCTTTGTCTCTCTGTCTCTGTCTCTCTGTCTCTCTCTCTGTGTCTCTGTCTGTCTGTGTATGTCTCTCTTTTTCCCTGTGTCTCTCTCCCTCTGTCTCTGTCTCTCTCCCTCTGTCTCTGTGTCTCTCTCTCTGTCTCTGTGTGTGTATGTGTCTATCTGTCCGTCTATTCATCTCCACGTCTGTATCCACGAGCTACAATATGGCCGAAAGGCATCCTCGGTCGTGGAGACAGGGAAGGACTGGGCCGGGTACCAGGGCTTGGCTCCAAAATGTCCTGGGGACCGACTCATTCAAGGGCTGGCAAAGGGAGCAGGAGGCTCCAGCCCCAGATGGGGGAGGGGGGGATAAAGAAAACACTCAGGGCCCCCCGAAGGACATGGTCCAGAAGACAATGAGAAATGAGCCCTGGCTGGGCACTGGGGGAGTCCTTGAACAAAAGCAGGAAGCCTGGCCACAATTGGGACTGTGCATGGGGAGGAAATGGGGAACCACAGTGTGGGGATAGGAAGCCTGGGAAGAAAGGCCTTTGGAGTCTGTCCTTCAGGACAATGGAGCTTGGAGTGCTGGGTGCGCAGTCTAAATATAGCTGCCCAGGGCAGCTGGCGGGGCAGTCAAGGAAGGGTCCGGGGAAGCTGCTCACCCAGATCCACTGCTGGCTCCGATTCAGTCTTAGAATTGGAAGTCGTCTCAGGAGTAATTGCTACCCACACCTGCTGTTGTTGTTCCACTTGGTGACCCCGTGTGGGATTTTCTTGGCAGGGATTCTGGAGGGGACGCCCCTTTCCTTCTCCAGCTCATTTTACAGATGGGGAAACTGAGCCCAATGGGATTAAGTGACTTGCCCAGCTAGGAAACTTTCCCAAATTTGAACTCCTGAAGATGAATCTCCTTGATTGCAGACCTAGAATTCTATCCACTGTGCCACGTAGCTTCCCCCCCATAGCTTCTAGTGCTCCCCAATTTCCTTGTGTTTCTTTTCTATATATTTGAATGAATGGATTGATGGACAGACAAACAGAAAGCCCGCATTAAGCATGAACTAACTACCAAGCCAGATGTTTAAGATCTGGGAAGAAAAACCACCAAAGTGAGATATTCCCTGCCTTGAAGGAGGGGGAGACTAAAGAAGAGTGAATGAATGAATGACTGAATGAAAAGACCTTGATTCAGTGCTTCCTAGCATGAGATGTTGGGCTGAACACTGGGGACCCACGCAGAAAAGTCAGCCAGACTCTGCTTTAATGGATTTTAAAGTTTAATAGACAAAAGACAACATATGTAGGAGCCCTCAGGTACAAGCCCAAGTGGCCAGGGCATTATATCGGGTTCACTTAGCGTCCATTTGCTATATAAGGAAAGCAGGAGGCCAGGGAGAGAGCCAGCAAGCTCTGAGCTCCATAGGGAATGTCCAGGGCAGTGTGACCTTGAGCCAGTCACTCCATGGTTACCCTCGGTGCCCTGGACAATGTTCCAAGACTGGAAGTCTTTCAGAGAAAGTGTGGATCCGAACTGAAAGAAGATCCTCCCTAGCCTAGGGAGTTTTAGTGAATGGGAGAAAAGAGTTTTACTTTGTACAAACTTTCCCTGTAGAGCCAGGCAGGAGCTCTTCTGCCTTTGTCTTCAGTCCTTAATCACTGAATGGGTGTTGCCTCTGTCACAGAGACCTGGGAAAGACCTTAGATAAAAAGGCCAGGGTCTCCCATTGTGCCCGGGGCCACCTCTAGTCTTCCTGATCTACATCTGGCCACAGGACCCAGATGGCTCTGAAGGGGAAAGTGAGGCAGCCCTCCCTCACTTTAATCCAGCTCACTCCCATGTCATGGCGTCTCACCTCCCTGCTGTCATGGTCTGCTTTGAGAACAAAGGGCAAACGACAACAATAACAGCAGCAGCAGGAGCATGCAGTAGGGGCTTAATAAATGCCTGTTGATCAATCGGTTGCTTTTTAAATGCTAGGGGTTGAGGGTAAGGAGTGATGGACAAGATGGGCCTGCCAGAACTGGATCCCATAGGACTGGCAAAGGGCTTTTTCTGTCCGACATCAGCAGGACTTCCTGAAACCTCACCATAACGCCCAAGGACGATAAGAAGGAAGATGCCGGCAAGTCCGCCAAGAAGGACGAGGATCCCGTCCATGAGTCTGGGGTCAAAGCTAAGAAGAAGAAGTGGTCCAAGGGAAAAGTGTGAGACAAGCTCCACGATCTGGTTCTGTCTGACAAAGCAACAGATGACAAACGGTGCAAGGAAGTCCCCAACTATTCACTTATCACCCTGCTGTAGGCTCAGAGAGACTGAAGATCCGGGGTTCTCCAGCCTGGGGAGGCCTCCAGGAACTGCTCAGTAAAGTCCTGGTTGAACTCATTTCCAAACACAGAGCACAAGTGATGTATACCAGGAACATCAAGGATGGAGACGCTCCAGCTGCTGAAGATGCATGCAATGGTTCAATGTTTTTGTGTATATTTTTTAAAGCTAAAAATCATCATCATCATCATCATCATCATCACAGGGAGCACATTTGGAGCTGGAAAGGTCACTAAAGGTGTTTTGGTCCTGGTCAATAAGCACAGTCCCCCATCCCCAGGCAGCCCATACCTCTCCTCATGCAGCCAAACTAGATGAACACATAATCAGGCAATATTGGACAAAATAAATACAAATACAATAGAACACAGATAATGCTGAAATGTGGTTTTCTAAGTTAATTTCCAGTCCCAAGGGACCCTTATTCATGGTTCAGGTTCCTCCTCTCCTTTCTGTCTAAGTCAAACCCCATTGTTCTAGTCCAACATTTTTATTTGACATGTGGAAACTGAGGTTCAAAGAAGGGAAAGGACTGGCCCAAGATCTCCATGCAGTCAGAAAATGCATCATGCATCCTCTCAGGGATACAGTCTGCACAATTATTATTATTATTTTTAGTTGTTGAAAAAACACACAAAATATGGACCAGGAAGATATGGAAGAATGGCCAAGGGAGGGAGCCCTGGCACTTGGCAGCCTCCAGAAAGAGTCTTGGGAGGCAGCAGGCCCTTGGGCTCAGCCTTGACCACTGCCCGGCTGTGGGGCCATCTGCAGTCATTTAATGAGGACAACAAGCCCCTCACCATCCTCCTCCTCCTGCTTCCTCCCTCCCCAGGGATGGGGCAGCCCTTGGAACAGGCCTGGGGATACCTTGGGAGGAAAACATTCCAATTTTTGTTCCTCTGTAGCCAGAGAATCAAGAAAACATCCCCAAAAGGGCTCTGCAAAGGGCCAGTGGCGGCTGCCACAGCTGAGCTGGACGGGGCATTAGGAAGCGGGGCTCTTAAACCCAGACCCCCAAGCTGCTAGGTGGCGCCATTGTGAACAGAGCACTGGGTCGGGAATCCAGAAGTCCTGAGTTCAAATCCAGTCCCACACACCTACTACCTGTGTAAGCCTGGGCACATTTCCTTATTATGTAAAATGGGGGTAAGAAAGGCACCCACTTCCCAGGATCATTCTGAGGATCAATGGAGATAAGACTGGTAAATCATCCAGAACAGTGCTTAGCACACAGTAGGTGCTATATAAATTATATTATAAATATATATAAACACAGTAGGTGCTATATAAATGTTGGCCATTATTATCTACTGTTTAACCCTCTGTGTGGCCGTGGGCATGGCTGCCTCTCTAGGCCAGAGATTTCTCCTCTGTAAAATGAAGAAGGTGCTTGGAGATCGTAGCTTCTGACCTGGAAGGGATGGCGGAGGCCAGATTTTCCTTCTTTTTCAGTAATAAAGTTCTCACTTTTCTTTCCAGAAAAACCACCATAAAATAGAAAGGAAACCCTTCTAATCCACATGCATAGTCAAAAAAACCACAAATTATTCCCTATGAGAAACTGAGGTACAAAGAGTGACCTGTTCAAGACCAACCGCGTAGTGAGTAGCTGAGCTGGACTCCAACCCCAGCCTCTTCCCAGGGCATTGCCCTCTGGTCTCGCTAGGGAAAGCCTCACCAAGCAAAAGCTAGAGAGTGATGGCCCTCTTTGGGCCCAGTTTGGCCAGGTCAGCTGCTGGGCTTCTGTCCAAAGCCTGTGGTGTGACCTCTGCTCTCTGGCTTTGCCCCCAGCACTTTTCCGACTCTGGGCGGATCTCCACAGATACCCCATTGAGCCCCCATGGCCAAACCTGAATGCTTCTCTCAGTACATCTGGAGCGCCCCATGCCAGGCTTGTTCTGAGTGGAAGGAAACTCCCGAGAAGCTGCCCGAGGCATCGATCTTCAGCTGGCACATGAAATAGTGCCGGGAGCTGCTGGCATTGATTCAAGCCAAGGCCCTCGTGATGGGAGGCAGTTTGGGAGCCTCTGAGTACATTCTGCGGGCCATTCATAGATATCATGTGGACAAACCTGGCGGGATGCCCCCGGGAGAAGGATGGGTAAAGTCCTCGGAAGCAGAAGACTGCATGAGGGCAGAGAGGGGAGGATCAGGCTCGAGGGAAGGCAAGTTACTTAACCCTGATTGCCTCACCAAAACGAAATAGATAGATATGTAGATTGATAGATATCTATATGTAGATCTACATCTATCTATATGTGTGTATCTATATCTATTTATATAGATTTATAGATATATCTATATAAATATATAGATATATAAATATATATATAGATCTATATATCTATACATTATCTCTCTTTGTGTAGATACATAGATAGACAGATAGATGATGGATGGATAGATGGATAAATAGATGGATGGATGGAT